>CAKAOI010048723.1:0-11585 GCA_916701655.1 Sebastiscus albofasciatus | reverse complement strand
AGTTTGCCATGTTATGATTGGAGCATATTGTTTTATGCTAAATGCAGTACCTGTGAGGGTTTCTGGACAATATCTGTCATTGTTTTGTGTTGTTAATTGATTACCAATAATAGCAACGTCCATAGCAACGGTCTGCTTTAAAGAAATAACAGACTGTGGAACGCCATGATCGACCAATCAGTCACATTTCTATACTTTTAATACGGATGAATACCTGATTATTCTTACTTGTATTTAAGGACCATTCTCAATGCAGGCCTTTTACTTGTAACAGAGTATTTTTACAGTGTGGTACTTTAACTTTAGTAAATGATCTGAATATTTTCTCCTCCACTTCTTACAGTACTGTGAGCAGCACACAATAATACAGTGCTAAGGGGGAATTAATCCTGGCCTTAACTCAGTCTCTTCCACAAACAAATGTATTCAGTAACTACTCATAAATCCTGCGTGTTTCTGAGACGAAGCAGACAACTGGCATATTACTACATCTTTCCACATCTCCCCCAACACTCCCTCACACCTCCATAATCGGGAGTATTCAGGTGAGCAGTCGTACCTGCGTTCTGAAAAACATGGGAAAATTCTCTGCCACCTCATTATCGTTGAAAAAGAACAACTTGTTAAAGTCATCAAAACTGCAAACTGGAGCGACTTCTGAGACGTAGCGGGCCGTCAACACACCGAGGAGGAGCGGATGCCAGTTTTCACGCTGGGTGTGTGTGTTCTGGCTCGCGTCTGTTTGGTTCTGCAGCGGTGAGACACCTCGGGGTTTACAGAGGACTGCTGTTTGGAACGAGGTCTGAAGAGAGACGAATAAATCTACTTTCCATGTCCAACTTACTGCACGAACAAAAACAGCTCCTCACATCACTTTTACATCTTTCTCTTTTGTCTCTTCGGTCTTTGATGTTGCCGTCTACGCGCCCACATGCATTCATGAATTAATATTCAACGCATGCTGCACCCACTCCAGCTCATTCAACAAAATGAGGCGCTGCGTTCCTTATGAGTGAGCAGGAGGGTGAGCTGGGGTCAGGGCTTTGCCACCCCACTGACCGCGAGCACTACTCTAAATAAAACTACCCCCTCATCCTCCTCTTCATCCTCTATCCACTCTGACTGGCGCAAGACCAGACAACTCAGAGCCAGTCAGTGGCTTCCACATAAACACACACACACACACTCAAATGTACATATGAGAGGCCTCCCTCTGGGGACCATTAAGGGAAAGTCAAACTTGGCAACTAATGGTGAAGGGGGCAAGAGACGTGCAGCAGCAACGCAGTGAGAGTTATATGGCAGGCTGAGTCACGAGCCCAGAGGAGGGTGTGCATCGCCACGGGCACCTGTCACGAATCAGCGGCTGAGCGGTCTGGACAACGCCCCCTGGACGCCCGTCGTCCCCTCCGTGCATATGTTTGACAATAAGCTGTAATCATCTCAGAGACGTATCGAGGAGCTTGAGATGATTAGCATGACTAGCATGCGTTGATCGCTCCAATTAGGCTTCTTTCCAGACGTGGCAACGTTAACTCAAAGACTTCTTTGACTGTTTTGATCTTCAATCACACCTGCACTCATTAGATTTTATTTTGCATTTTTTGTTCTGAGGTATATTTATTAAGGCTGCTACTCTTTACAGCCCAGTCGCCAAGAAATAATGTTGGCATTGCACGTTTCTGCAAACCACAGATACATTGAATGTGGATGTTTTTGTATTCTGTCAGAGCAAATGATGTCGTACAATGAGCTACCGTTACAGGGAACGTCAGGAATGTGTGGTGGCTGCGGAAACGGTTGTTTTATATTTCGCCGCCCGTGTTAACAGGTTAGCGCGGCCACACTCGGCTTGGCTGTGTGTCAGCTGCGTATTTCTGTGGACAGTGTTGTAGAAGATGCAGTGACTTACACGGCTCCATGAATGAATAAAGTACCAGCTTTTAATCGTGGATTATTACTATTATTTACAAATGAGCACATGCTTCTTAACCTTTTTCTGTCTTAAATAAATATAAATTACATTTATATTTACTTGAAATGGCCATTATGAAAGGCAAACTTTATGTAGAAAGAAAGCTGACAGCAGCAGCAGAAACGCTGCCGGTGTGGATGCCACATGCGTGAGAGACGCAACATGAACTTCATCTTTGCATGTAAACTATTAATCACACATTTGGTGCAGTGTTTTTGAGAGTCAATACAGAGTCACAAAACATAATATCGATATTTTCTTACACCGCTAGTTGTTACGATCACGCTGTTACGTTATTATTTTAACACAAACTATGATCTTTGTTCTAACCTTAACGATTGGTTAGGTGTAGACAACAAAACTACTTGGTCTTGTTGTCTATGCCTGACCAATCGTTCTACAACGTAAACCACGTGGCATTGTGCGTTTCTGTAAAGCGTGATACGAGGCTGAAGCGTATGAAACCTTTTTTTGGTTCCGAAAAATTCAATGTATCCTGTGTTTTGCAGAAACGTACAATGCCAAAAAAATGTCTGGCAACGGGGTTGTGTTTAGCCTGGCTGTTAAATAGCATTTAAAAAAATCCCTAACATGTAAATTAGTGCGCTTTAGAGGTGCTTTAGGACAGATCGGTTCAGTTAAATGTTAATAAACATGTCGTGTCTCAAGTCTCTGCAGACGGTTTCTGTATTAAACTTTAAACAAGTGCTGTCAGTGTCTAGAATATATAACATGTAATAAAAAAAACTTTAATAATGCAGTAGTCACTACTAGCAGATACTTTTACTGGAAGGCTGGATATTTTACGGCCAAAAACAAATGACTGTAACGTCTTTCAGATCACTTCTTTTATAGGACAGCTTTTATTAGTTTCAAGCCAAACTTGCTCTCTGCGTTGGGCGTCTTGTGAAGAACTCAGTGCGGTTACTCACAAAGCCACTTTTATACATTTTAACTTTTTATTTTTCGCTGCAGATTCATTAAATGGGATAATTTATCTAAAGCAGTGGTTCATGTGCCACCATGACAAGAGTACAAAGCTGTTTCCAAGGTCCAAAGACAACAGTTTGAAACATTCGTATATACAGCCATTCAAATATTACCTCGTGCCACATGAAGAGAAGATGTTATAACTGTAATATGTACTTTTATATCCTTGTAGCCTGATTTTATATATATTCCTTCTTGTTTATAACTTTTTAATCTCCCATGTTTGATGATCTTTATTTGCCTTTTTCTCTTCTCTGTAAAGCACTTTGCACCTTTTGTCTGTCTCTGTTTGCTTCCAGTAAAAAGCTTCCAGAGTTTATTATTCTGACCCATATATCTTTATTCTTTTTATTACTACTACTGTGTTTAACTTATTTTTTACCGGACCTAAAGGGGTTAAATGTTGGCCTGCATCTGTCCTAATATCATCAGTTTGACTTGTTCTGATTCAAAAACAGTGAAACTGCGCTAACACACTTCTACGGCTCAGAAACTTAAGTCTAGGATTTGTGACAATCTAATTTTGGAAATCCAGCCTGGTATTCTACCTACCAACCTGATTCAGGGAAGCGCTGTTTCATAGTATTTCTGTTTCATGGTACTGATGTTTCATAGTACTGCTATTCAGGGCAGGGACACGTTCAAACCTCAGACACACGATGGATGTCGGCTTTACTTCTCTCCAGGTACATTAACTCAAGTACTGTCTGTCCTTTTGGTACAACTTTGAGGTACTTTACTTCTTGTCATGCTGCTTTCTTCTTTTATCTGACAGCTTTAGTTACTTTACAAAGTAAGATGTTTGCACACAAAGCGTTTATAAAATATGATGATTTGGTATAAATTAAACTCCCCAACAGTTTATACGGCTGAAACAATTCATCCATTAATCAATTAGTCAATTAAGAGAAAATTAATTATTAGCAACTATATTGATATACACTCACCGGCCACTTTATTAGGCACACCTGTTCAATTGCTTGTTAACACAAATAGCTTCTCAGCCAATCACATGGCAGCAGCTCAATGCATTACGTCATCTAGAGGTGGTGAAGACGACTTGCTGAAGTTCAAACCGAGCATCAGAATGGGGAAGAAAGGGGATTTAAGTGACTTTGAACGTGGCATGGTTGTTGGTGCCAGACGGGCTGGTCTGAGTATTAAACTGCTGATCTACTGGGATTTTCACCACAACCATCTCTAGGGTTTACAGAGAATGGTCCCAACAAGAGAACAGATCCAGTGAGCGGCAGTTGTGTGGACGGAAATGCCTTGTTGATGTCAGAGGTCAGAGGAGAATGGGCAGAGTGGTTGGAGATGATAGAAAGCAACAGGAACTCAAATAACCACTCGTTACAACCAAGGTATGCAGAATACTATCTCTGAACGCACAACACGTCCAACCTTGAAGCAGATGAAGACCACCCGGTACTAGCAAGGTGTACCTAATAAAGTGGCCGGTGAGTGTATATACGAATTACAATGCATTACTTTTCGTAGGTATAGCTATGAACGGTGTATGAGAGCAACTACAACAGTGAAATCCTGCTTTTACATTAATGCATGAGTAATAATAATCTAATGATAGAATATATAATAGTACAACAGTCACAGTTTTAATACTTTAACTACATTTTACTGGATACCTCCTCCTCCACTGTGTAACTGTCTCTCCTTTAGTAACCCGTGAATAATTTGCTGTGAATACATTTTTGCGGGTCAAGATGAGGGCATAATATTTCTTGGTTTTGAGTCCGGTTCATGACTCGTCGCGTTTTCTCGTAACCGAAGCGGAGACAAGAATCTGCATCATTCTTCTTCTTTTTCTTCTCAGAATCCAATTTCGGATGGTTTACTTGTCTATAAATCTCTTCATGGATTTGTCTTTGGCCTTGGAGTTGATCTGCGGCTGAAATACGTCCCAGATCTTCAGCCTCTTTCTGTACCCACGACTTGAACTCTGCAGTAATCTCCCTCTGGATCTGAGGACAGCAGCTACATTCACTCAGGCTTTAAGTGCCCACTCTGGACGCACCGCTAACCTTCCTCTAAAGCCACTTATTATTCTCCTAATACCACTTACACTACTAGTACTACAGCCTCCTCTGTCTTCTCATACCTCTCTGAGATTAACCTTGTTTGTCTGGGGAGATACAGTTTCTTTATTAACGTTACTGTACTTTAATTTATAAAAAGCACATGTGACATTTCACATTTATTTATCTGTTTCTCTCATGAATGAGTTTCTGGAGTCGTGTCATCGTCTAATGAAACTGGGTTTAGTACATAGAAACAGAGGAATTGATGGTAACCTTGTCTCCTGGTGGCAGTGAATCTGTCACCAATGAAATGGAGTGGAAGATAATTTGGTCGCAGCGTGTTCAGTCTGTATCTCTCCACATTCTTTGGTTACACTATTTTGGCTTGTGATGCCCCCGTCAAGCAATTTAAAATTTAACAAGCTTTTCAACGGCTCCGCAAAATATCCGACCTCTAAACGATAATAAAAAACTGAAATGTTTCCTATAAAGACGGATAATATCGAACATGTGCTCGTGGTTAAATTGCTTCATTTTGTTGCTGGGATGTGTTGAAATGAGCAAACGGTGGTGGAAAGTACAGACACTCAAGTACTGTATCTAGCATCATTTTGAGGTACATTACTTGAGTATTTCCTTTTTCTGTAACGTTATACTTCATCTTATTGTATTTTTTACTCCACTACATGTATTTGACAGCTGTAGGCCTAGTTACTCCGCAGATAAATAAGTATGTTTACTGAAATACTGTACTTAAAAGGTTCTCTAGACGGAATTCAGAGCATTTCTATTGCCTCCACACGGCTCTCAGTAAGGCCACAGATGAGCTGGCGGCTAGCAGCTAATGGTGCACTGTCATGGTCCGTGTCCACAGCCTCCGTGCTCTCCACGCCCCCTATTCATTGTCTATGTAAGCAGCCACGCAATGCATTCTGGTAGCGTGGCGTCGCGATTCGAGAGACTAGGCGTCACGACGCCCGCTCCTCATTTGCATAAAGTTGAGGGCTCATCTAACTTTATGTAAATCACGGGCGTCCGACGCGACTCGCTGCCTCTCCAAACTCCCGAGAATCTTTTAAAATAAACGTTGTCGATCCAAAATAAAGACAGATCCATCAACTGCACATCTTATTACTCGCCTCAAATGTTTTCAGAAACACATTTCGGTGAACTATTTTCGTGAAATAAGAGAAGAAAGTTTCCAAACGGGCCTCCAGACTGGTTCCGGTTTGAAAGCTGGGAGCAGCAGCCAACGGCGGGAAAGCGTTCGTCCAATCAGGTGGGAGAGCCTGTGACTAGCAACACGCCCACCAAGCGTCCAATGTTGGGAAGCGTCGCATCCCCTCGTGATAAAAAACGCCCCTGTGAACACGAACCATAAGTGCCCGATCCGTCTCAGCTGCGTGATCCGTTATGCGCATGTGCGTCTACCCAGTGTGCCTTGCAGGAAGACCCGCCCCTACTCTGCCGCTACTGGTCTAAACCTAAACGCTAACGGTGGGTAGCCTAGTGATGATACTAATCGGAGCTTCAGAGCTGCTGTGGCTGAGGAGAGCGACTCAACCACGGCAGCTCTGAACGCAGGCTGTCCGATACTTGGATTATGTCATGTTAATAACTAAATGTGTGTCAACAGGGAAATAAAAGCCTCTTGTCTACGAGACGGTCCCGTGAGAAAGCGGGTTCTGTGAGCGTGACTGGCCGGCTCGCTAGCCAGCGATCCCTGCAGATGCGTCTACTAGACCGATCTCTAGAAGGAGCTCCAGCCAGCTCGTAGCTGTCGCACCAGTTTATAGAGCTTCTCAACTCCGAAAATGTCAATCAATTTCCGTAAAAAAACGGCCAATATTCATAATCTACACAGCTGATTTCTCGCCTCAAAAATGCTCAGAATGGAATTGAATGATGTTCGGTGTTCAGACCAGGTAAAGCCGGCCTTCAGAGCTGCCACGGTTGAGTCACTCTAACAGGTTGAGCGCTAACAGTGCAAACAACGGCAACAGAGCCAACAGTGTTAACCTGAGGGGGAACCGGAGCGTGGTTGCTACGCAACTGAGGCGTCGCTCGGGATGACGTTATCAGCTGTAACCGCTAGTGGGGCACGCTCACATGCACTAAAAGCATGTGCAGATGTCAACAAAACACAAAGAAGCTCGCATTACAACACGCACAGAGGGAGAGAGACTTCATTCTCTGCTCAAGTAGACATTACTCCTCTATTTCTTTACACAGACAATAGCTGCTCTAGTGACCCTTAAGTATAATTTTGTGGTACTTGACAGCCGTGGTTACTCAGCGGATTGAAATGTTACGAATAAAACGTGATCGGTTTTTAAATTATGATGCATTTGTTCCCGCAAAAGTCATTTCAGTCTATGATTCAGTCACCATTGAGCAATCTGTGGCGAACCGACCCACTGATCTATGGCGTTAGTGTGGCTTAACATTCAGACAGATAATAAAAACTGAGTGTTTGTGTGTTGTGTGTGTGTGTTGTGTGTTGGCCTCCCATCAGCTCCTCCACTGCTGCTCACTGAGCTCCATCAGACCCATTGATGCTGCTTCGTGTTTGCTGAATAACATCACGGTGAAAGGAGTCTCTCGTGTTGTGTTCACATTGCGTCCTTGATGTAAACAGATGCTTTCAGCGCCAAGTGATGAATAGAAGAAGAGACGAAGAGACTTCAGGAAGGTCACAGTGTTTTTCTATTTGTCATAATAAGCAGCACTTTGTGCAGAATAATGAAGCATTTAGATGATGAAGTGACGGCAAACAGCTCCATTAAATGTTCTTCCTTTTGCCTCCCTCTGACCTCACCGGTGGAAAAATATCAAATATTTAATAACGATTAATAATAAATCCATGCTAAAAATACACCTTAAGGTTAAAGCTTCATTTGTAATCCATAACTTTAGGAATGATATCATGGACGACTGTTTTTTTTAAGATTTTGCTTCCATAAAATGTCTTTAAAATACACATTTAGGTGTTTATTCTACGATATTTCGTCTATTTACATCTGTAGATTTCTCCTAAATTCACCAAAAGTTAGCATTACATAATACCTCATTTGCATATTTAAACAGAAAACTAATTGTCTTAATGTCAGTAATCAGCCGGGGAAGTTTCACGGTGATATTAGTTTATTTATTTTACCCTATTCACCTGTAGTGTGTTTACAATCCATATCTTTAAAGGCCGTTTTCTCTAAATGAGTTTTCTCTCTGACTCCGAGCCATAAATCTCCACTTCAGCAGCGCTTACATCCACCAAACTTCCCAGTTTCATTCCTCTCTATATTCTGAAGGTTTGTATAGAGGGGTTTGTTCATATATCATTCAGAGCCTGATTTACACAACATTTTATCCCAAAAAAACGTTGAAAATTGTTGGTTTTTTACGTCTGTTGACAGTATTTTACGATTTATGGAGTGATAAAAAGAGATGTAAAATCCCCTCTGCAAAAACCTTAGACTCTAATATAAAAACTAAGAGCGTCTGTCTGCATAGTAAATCATCTGTTGAGTATTTAATGGTTATTTATTTGTGCTTTAGAACGTATCTCTCTCTCTTCTACCGCTCGCACGGTCTCTTTCTCTTTTTATAAAGTGAGTCAGAAGCCTAACTTTATTTTTATTGTTATGTAACAAAGATAAATGCTCTCCTCCTCCTAAAATAGTCCTGAATCAATACTAGAGTCCTTCCCTGTTTTATGAATGAAGCGTTACAGCTGAAGAAGCAGCGGCGCTGTGTGTGTGTTTCACCAATCAGCGACGGTCATCTCTGCACACCCCCACTCCGAAGGTTCCTGTACGTTTATGAAGTACCACCCCGTGACCAGGAAATGTCCCTGCGGTTTAAAGGAGTTCTTCAAAAGGTTCTTAGTTCCTGCGGTGGAAACGGGGCTTATAAGTGAATCAGCCTTAAATCCTCATGAAGTCATCATCTTGTATGTTGAACCTTTTTCCCACTATTGACCTTCGCTGGTGAAATCAGCTGATGGGAGGTCTTTTTTAAGGCTTTTAGGCTGCGCTTGAATGGAGATTATGTTAATCCTGAAGGTGAAATGAACCTCGCAGTGTCAGATTACTGGTGAACTGAATTATAACCCGGCTCACTCTCTCCTCGGGGCGCCTTTCGGGGTTTTTACACTTTAAATTACCAGGAAACACATTTGCTTTTATCTCCAAAATGTACTCCATTGTGTTTACTGTGCTGAGTTTGTATTACAGAATCCATTTTTAACCTCTTTACTTTGTATTTATGGAAATTATAGTTGTTACTACAAGTCTCATTGTTGTACCTTGACAACATGAATTAAACATGAATCTAATGAAGTTAAATTCCTCCTCATTCTGCAGAGGAGAACACTTTAAAGGTCCGCTACACTTCTTTTTTAATCCTGAGCACAAACTCTCCATTTTACTCATCAATAATCTGGTTTTAAATTCACACTTATATCACGAAAAGTCAGAATCTATATGTGTTTGTCTCGTTAATATTAGATTGTTTATTATATATGTTTTTAAACAGCCTGTGGGTTGTTTTAAAGGGACTGTTTGTAACTTTTTAATCGTATAAATGTACCGGGTCGGGACACATGCGCGCTCACATATGCGCGTTTGGCCGCTGCCTCTCCTCCTCTGCCTGCTCGCCTTCACTCAGACAGCGCGTGCGTTCTCGCTCAGCTCGCTCCACCTCTGGACGTGAACGCGCGTTCACTCCACACTGCAGAAGAGTTAGTTTATCTCTGAGAATATCTAGTGAATGTTCAGTGGACGTTGGTGCAGAAATAACTGCTGCAGCTCCTCCAGACCAACAGAGGTTTCCTGTGTCTTGAGAAGAGACGGAGCTCTTCAGAGAAACACGTCGTTGTCTCGTTACCTACCAGGTGCCAGTGTCTTCCTGCTCTCTCCGGCTGCGGGCGGCCGGCTGATACTGTGGTTTTAGCTGACGTGTGTCTCCTCACTGTTTTGAGCGATGCTCGTTCATGTCTACGTAGAGCGAGCAAGTTCGAGCTCGATGCTGACTTTCGTTGATTTCACGGCCACAGGTGTCGCTGTTAAGAAGCATTTCTGAAAGTTACAAACAGTCCCTTTAAGGATGCAATCTTTTAATTAATCATGATTTTATGTTTGCATTTTTGTTTAATTCAGATTTCTTTAATGATTAATCAATTTGTGAATCTACAGAGAATTAATCTGAAGCTATTTTGCTATAATTTGTTAATTAATCGCTTCAAAAAAAACGTTGGCCACAGCTTCAAAAATCTGATTTGATGCTTTAATACAGAACCGCACTGCTTTCATCTAAGACAGAAAACCATATCGATTCCTGTCTGTCATAAATCTGACTTTCTATCTCATAATAATGAGATCAGGAAAAGGTTAAGGTGGCCATCAATCATCGGTATCTGAGAAGACGAAGACATGACAACGCTACCTGAATAAATTAGCTTTTATTGCCTCCTGAGGTATTAATGTCACTGAATAATGTGGATGGTATTATTGTGCTTTTGAAGTCGCTCAGCAGCTAAAACAGAACAGGATGTTTTACACATCAGAAATGCGTCTGCAGCAGGATGATCACAGGATAAGAAACCAGAGCTGATAATTATCAGAATCAGAATCTGGTTTATAAGCAAAAAGGTTTTCATGTACGAGCACCAACATGTGCTTGGGTGTGTTGGTGCATAACGTAAGAGGAAATTAAATGAAAAATAAAAGTACAAAAATCAAGAAACATAAATATAGAAGATGAGAAAAATTATAATGAAAATACAAAAAAATACTATAAAAATATGTATAATATGTCTGTAGCTGTTTTTAGAAGTGGTAGTTTTGTGCAGAAATGTGCAAAGGTTCACAGTACGAAGTATAAAAAGAATATGCAACGTACATAGATATAAAATACATGCGTGAATGTACCGCATACAGATGGATGTGAAGATATTTAACATTATTGGTGACATTATTTAGACATTTTCTTTGTTATATATGACAGTTGACTGAATGTCTTTGGGTTTTGGACTGCTGGTCGGATGAAACGAGACATTTCAAGACATCATATCAGGCTTTAGGATATTATAAACTATTTTCTTGCTGCCAATCTGCGCCAGAATACACCGGAGGGAAATCGAAAATATTTTTAATCTCAGGGAGGTTTTTCTCAGTTTTAAAGCTAGAGTGAAGATACTGATATTATATGAAACCAGAAAACCATCGGTATCCATCGGTACCAACCATGTCATACTAGCTTCTCATGAATACGGTTAAATAACGCTCCAAACTTACGCTACATTTTGGCGAGGGAAAACTGGCGAGGCCATTTTCAAAGGGGTCCCTTGACCTCTGACCTCCAGATCAGTGAATGTAAATGGGTTCTCTGGGTACCCACGAGTCTCCCCTTTACAGACATGCTCACTTTATGATCATCACATGCAGTTTGGGGCAAGTCATAGTCAAGTCAGCACACTGACACACTGACAGCTGTTGTTGCCTGTTGGGCTGCAGTTTGACATGTTATGATTGGAGCATATTGTTTTATGCTAAATGCAGTACCTGTGAGGGTTTCTGGACAAT
>CAKAOI010048722.1:2363-27941 GCA_916701655.1 Sebastiscus albofasciatus | reverse complement strand
TAGACATGAAGGAGCATCGCTCAAAACAGTGAGGAGACACACGTCAGCTAAAAGCACAACATCACTCTATATTTCAGCTGCTTGGCAGTAATGTTAGCTGACCAGACCAAGGTCTCTCCATGAATCAATGCTGATCCTAGTGTTGGCTTTTCCTGCCTCAGCCTCCCGACCGCGGCCAGGGGGAACAGGGGAGACACCGGAGTTTTGGTCGGAGACGATAACGTTTCTCTCTGCGGAGCCCCGTCACTTCACAAGACACGGGAAACCTCTGTTGGTCTGGAGGAGCTGCAGCAGTTATTTCTGCACAAACGTCCACTGAACATTCACTAGATATTCTCAGAGCTAAACTAACTCTTCTGCAGTGTGGAGTGTGTAGTGTGCACGCATGCACGTGAAAGGTGGAGCGAGAGAGCGAGCGAGAACGAGCGCAGTGTGTGAGTGAAGGCAGGCAGGCAGAGGAGCAGAGTACAGCAGAGACTCCGGTCCTGGAGACCAAAGCTAGAAGACCAAGGCTTCACTAGATAGAACTTTGCAATTTTGGTGCTTCCGTGTAGTTTGTGTTGGAGTCTGAGTCTGAACAGTGTAGCCACACGGGAGCGCGCATGGGACACCAACCCGCAATGATTTATACGTGTAAGAAGTTACAAACAGTCCCTTTAATGGGCATTAACTAATTAATTAATGGGCACCCTGGACTTCTAAACCCCAAAAGGCATAACTAGACCACACTGTCAACCATCATACCAAATCTGAAGTTCCTAAGTGAAATAGTTTCTGAGTTCTACTCAGTTTTTGGCCAAAACAAAATCAATTCTAAAAGTCTTTAAAGATTTCATATCTGTGTTTAAAGGGCCAAAATCACCAAATGTGACAGGTATGCTAATTTCATGCAATACTGTATGCAGCTGCATTAATACAGTGGAAACCTCTTATAGTGATCACGTCTGTCCTGGTCAGATTGACGACTATAAGCGGATGATTATAGTAGAATTCTGTTGTTGTGCATCAGTTCTCCTGCAGATTTCCATCTAATTGATGTTTGCATATTTATTACATGAATACAAAGTAATGAAACGGACAGCTTCACTATTTACTGGCTCACTGACGATTCTCCGCTCTGCAGCGCGAGCGTGCACGCAGAACGGCGCAACTTGGCCAGGAGCTCTTCGTTCTCTCACCTGGTAGCGGCGTGGAGGGAGATGACCGCCGGTCTGCACGAGTGCCGCAGAGCCGGTTGAGGATCGGCAGAGTTTCACTTTGGGGGGGGGCGTTACGTGACCAGGTATTATCGATCCACCTGATGAGGGCAGCTTCAACCACATGTACTTTACCCGTGCACATTTGTTTTTTATTCAGAGAAAATGACTTTCTTTTTCCCGTTATGATTTCGATATGCATGCAGCATCAGCCTCACGTATTCAGCCGGAGAGCAGACTGTCTGCGAGGCAAAGCATCATGGGAGTAAAGTAAGAAAAAAAAAAAAAATTCAACTAACGCTAGTCTCACGTAGTTTTAATATCTTTTTCCACATGTTGTCATGTATGAAAAGACCCAAAATTAACACTGTAAGAGGACTACTTGATTACTGTAAGCAAATACTGATATTATTTGTACAGGAATGCTTCTGTCCCAAGCTGTTTGATCTATAGAAGCGGTTGATCACTGTAATCGTGATCACTAGAAGCAGTTTCCACTGTACATAACTGACCGGCAACAGGCGGCCACACACTACCAGATCTTTCACCAGGAGGAATCCCCGATGAACTTGTCTGGTCTTCAAACTACGTTTTGTCAAGAAAACTGATAAAGTAAAATGCCCCGACCTTGGGCAAGCAAAAGACAGGGCATCCTCCTTCAACACTTTTATAGTTATAATAATTAAAACTATTGGAGTTCTCAAAAATCTGGTAAAAACAATTGGTCGAGAGAAGTCAACAGATCTTGATGTAAAAGGATTTATTTCTGTCACCAAAAACATACACGAGTTGTCAGTTCCAACGGAGGACTGACCTACATGACAAACCAGTTCTCCTTACATACTATAAGCTTCATTCACATTTTCTCTTTCATGTTCTTTACCCAAAATGCCCAAAACTCATTATTTTCTTGCAAACTCAGCGATCCGGACTTATTTGGGTCCCACCTCTGACAAATTTACAATTCTGAACTTTTTACTCCGAGCCTCCTCCATTCATGCCACCACTAGAGGTGTAAGATCTCAGGAGCGTCAACGTTTCGCCAACCGTTTGTATCAGCTCCTCCCTCAAATCTCAGGAGCGTCAACGTTTCGCCAACAGTTTGTATCAGCTCCTCTCTCAAATCTCAGAAGTGCCAACGCTACAGCTGGTGTTGACGAAGCTTCTGCTGGCCTGGTCGTCCTTCTGCTAGAAACCCCCTGCCATGCTCCCCTTCTACCAACTAGAGAGGCAGTGTGCTTTCCCTTACTAATGCATCAGACACACATTATTTTATGTAAAATTAAAATTAGTTTGTGTGAAAGAATAAATTATACATTTGATTAATACTTTAACCAAAAATACCCTAGTATGTGAACATTTTGTGTAAATATATGATATATTTATCTTAGGTTATACTTTTATAAAAAGACCATGAAAATATACCACAACAAAACACACACAAGAAGTGACACAGGAAATGGTGTAATACCATGCATGAGGCAGGATTGTTTCAAGCCATCCGCAGAACTCTTCTTGTGGTTGTGCTTGTTGACGTTGTCGTAGGCACACGTGATCATGAAAGCCTGTCTCCACTTATACAACCGTAGTTTCATCACGTCTTTACTATTTCCTCTAGGTGCAACACATCCAGTAAAGTTCCTATTGATGCAGGTGAACCCTCCGCCAGGTTTCAGTTTGGGTTTGTCTTGCTCTTTCATTGGCTGTGGCTCCCTGACAGGTCCAGATATTTAGCATGTTAGATACCTGGAATGCGTCTGTGATGCATCAGCAAACCTCTCGGCTCACGTCTTTGAACAGTTTACACTCGAGCACCGATTTGCGAATACCAAGCCAACGCCGATTTACCTCTGATCTGGGGCATTTAACGGGGAGCTCCAAAATCTGAGTGGAAAATCAGGGCTTAAGTCTTGTTGTGTGAACTAGGCACTACAGAGCCGTTAGCATGGCTTAGAATTAGGGATGTCCATAACTAACCGTTTAACCGTTAATCGACATTAAGCATTTTAACCGATTAACACTATCGGTTAAAACGGTTAAAAGAAATGTTAATAATTAATTCAAAAGCTGAGCAACTCAGAGGAGCTGCTTGTCACTTTAAGGAGAAAAGCTGGTCCAACTTAACAGCCCACCTTAAGAGGCGGAGCCAGAGTTGCAGGATTCAAGACATCTCTGTCTTGCTTGAGCAGAGCGGAGGAGTTGTAGTTTCGTAGCATTTATTCACCGACAAATAAACTGTCCACACACTGTTACACCTACGATCACAGATAGAACACCACCAACAACCTCACACTCACCACCAACACACACACACGGTCTGTTGGAAACCTGCTAAAGTTACGCAGACTACGTGTGTGGCGGCGAGCACGAAGCTCGCTAGAGCTGCTAACGTAGCACAAATACACACACTGTTTGTTGGGCACTAGCTGAAGTTATGCCGGGCAGACACACAGCTGCCAACCTGCTAAACTAAACTAAATGTGGAGACTTTTACTGGGAAAGTGGCTGCATGTCTGCGACACTACACGCAGCATCGTAGCTGCTAAGTTAACGCTCCTGGACGGGTGAACTGGGGACTCCCGTCAACTAATATCTGTTGTGCTACTGCAGCTGGTACACAATGCTGCATGCGAGGCACAAATCTTGTCGGTTAACGGTTAATAATCGGTTAAGAATTTTTTTCAAAATGAGCATCCCTATTTAGAATCTGTCTTGTTAGATGTTTTTGTGTGTTACTTCTGAATAGCATCATGTCATCTGCAAACAAATTAAAATAAAGGAGAAACTGCAAGAAGGATTTAAAAGCTCAGGCTTGTTGTGATTTTCATGACAAAAGCAAGATTTCTTTAAAGTTTGGCCTTTGCAATAGTCAGACTCCGCATGCTTTAATTTTTATGCCAAGCTCCTGGCATAATGCTCATATTATTGATCATCTACACTGTCTCCAAAATTGTATTAAAGGCTACTCGGCAAATGTAACAGTGATTATCTAACACTGTTTTTACAGTATTTGATAAATGTGGACATGAAAGTAACACCGGACGCTTGTTGATTAGAACTTTCCACTTCAACACATAAACCCTCAGCTGGAAGCCATGAGTGCACTCACGCTGTGGCACTCAAACAGACAGATCCCTCGGGGGGGTCGCCTACAACTCGGTCAGGCCTAATGGGGTGTTGTAGTCTGCACCTGTGTGTGAGTAAGTGTGTCGTTGTCTGCGTGTCTGTGATGGCCTGTGTTTCATTTACTGTGAACTCACTCAACACTGTGACCCCTGCTAGTTATTCTGGGGGCGCCGAGCGCCCACCGAGCAGCACTAACGATAGAAAGATACCGATACTTCAGTGTGTTGGCCTCTGCAGGGCTGTGGCGGGTTAATGAGGTGTCAGTCACTGTTGTCCAGCGCTGTGGGCTTTCCCAAAAAGCTACAAAGGTCATTTTGTTGGAAATAGCTGGCATAGAGCTTAGATGTTTTTGCATCCAAAGGAAGTAGTTGGACATTAGTATGGATTTTCAAATTAGCTCATTATAGTCTGCGATAAAGTTCAGATGTACCGATATCTATTTGTTTCCACTGCATGGATTCTAAAAGCATCTTGTTATACTCTGTAGCAGTCCACCACCCATCATAGCAACCCCTCCCTCGTGCTCTGGCTCTGTGAGGCTGTCGTGATTAAACTCATGTTGTGGAGTGTGTTTTGAAGTTTGTGATCATCATGTTACGCTGTCACCACAGACATGGGGTCATGTCATATTTGGGATCTTTTACATCGCTGGATGGTGCAGAGTAGTCTTCAAGGCGCCAGACGGACTCCATGTCCCAACTTCCCGTCACATCACGATGCCACTGCTGTCCTCATGGAATTACAGAGCTGTGACAAACCGGGACTTCTTGCAGAAGTCCAGATCAATTTTAAAAAGATACACCATGCAGTGTAGTTTCAGCTGTCAGTTCAAGGATATCAGTGAAAAGAGTATTGCTATTTTCCACAATTAATATTATGAAGGCATTCAAAACTTTGGGGGTTTTGACATGCAGTGAAAACAAAGTCCATCAGCTATCAATTCCAAAAACAAATTGGAGGGAATATGAACCCAACTGATAACTGTTACCGCCTCCACATGGAAAGTTCATCAGGAGCAATGAGGCCAATGTTTTCAAAGATGATCTGTTTTCTGTAGACGTAGCTGAACAGACCTTGTGCCTAATTAATCAGTCAGGGTGTCTTCAAAGTTCTCTAAGGAAGTCAGTGAAAATATGTTGGGTTCTTACAGGAACACTTTGATATTTGGGAGATTACGCTTGATTACTATCCAACACAGAGTCCGACCAGAAGATCAATATCAGTTTCAGCTCTGTGCATCCTGGGTATGACAAACTGTGCTTGGTTTAAAGCCTTGAAGCAACACAAGCTCAGTTCCATTAAAAGTGAATAAGTATACCTCGCAGCAACTCAACTGTTTTATTTACATGGTGTATCTTTCAACAGGTGGAGGCTATAAGTAGATAAGACGTAGTGGTTTCCGGGGTGCTTACATAGCATACATCCTGCTTACAATCTCAACAAAACAAGGCTGATGATGAAGTAACAATGCTGGCTATGACAACCACAGATCTACAGCACAGCAAGGAATTTAGGGTAAAATATTTAAGCGTTGTTCTATGAGCATAGGCAGAGTGCTCTGATGGACATTTTACTACTCTCTTCCCTGATGGAGAGGACAAATACAGAAAGCCAACTGGACCATGAATGCCTCAGAAATGTGATGATGTAGTGTACCATACAAAAGGCACATTACAAAATCTATAATTGAATGTTGAGTAGGCATTGATTACATGTCACATCGCCTTCATGGCACATAAGGCCTAAATAGCGTGTTGGTGAGGCATAATTTGCGCCTCAAGCAAGGTGTAAATTGTGTCTCCACAAGGCATCAAATTTTGTCTGGGCGAGGTTACAATAGCACCATGGCGAGGTGACAATAGCGCCTGGGTGACATGGCCGGAAGCCTTCGTCGTTTCCCATTTTTGTACATCTTTGATTCCTTTCCTTGCCTCCTCTCCTCGAGTCTTAGTCCCGCCTGCACGTGAGGAGGCAAGGAAGAGATGTGTTGAGGCAACAGGCATTTAACAAATGAGACAACGTTGCCTCGGAGCCGTCATTTTAAAGTCACAGCTGCATCAGCTCTCCATTGTTTTATAATATTTGATGTTCTCTGTCAGATGAGCAGAACAGGGCTCATGACAATTTATATATTTCCTATAGCAGGTCTTCCTCGGCCCCCCCATCACCATTCACACACACTGCCCTCTCCTGCAGGTGCCACTGTTGGCACATTTAAATCAGTATTTCAATAATGGATTTTGCAAAAGTCAATTTCATCAACGTCCCCCCTGTTTGAATAACTGAGTCAGATTAGAATATGGCACCAAGTGTTTGTTCTACCACCGCCTTGTTAACGAGTAGTTGTTCGAATGGAGTTACATGGTCCTTTCTTGAAATCAGAGGCACACTGATGAGGCAAGTTTTTTTTGGTCATCTAGTCTACATCTTTTTACACACAGACGGCAAACCCACTGTTATATGGTATATATATATATATATATGTATATATATATATATATATATATATACATATATATATACATATATATATACACCTGTGAAAAATTGATACAGAAAATTCCTTCATATTAACGCGGCACATTGGCCCGTATTTTACTCTTGTAAGAGTATTTCTACACTGTGTATTGCTACTTTTAGGCTACTAAGTAAAAGATCTGATTACTTCATCTACTACAGCAGGGAGAGAGAGAGACCCAGGTACTATCCTCTACCAGTCTTTGAGGATTACTTAATTATCAGTGCATGCATATACTGTAAGCTATGGGGGCTATCAACTAGGTAGTACCTAGTTTCCAGTGGAAACCACAGGTACCTGCTGGCTTCCCGATTCTCTGCCTGGCATCGACTTACCTTCTGTCTGTTCTCTACTGCTTCGTCTGCTTGGACTGTTTACCTGGTTCCGGATCCTCGGCCTCCACGACTACGTCTCCTGCCTGCTCCTCTACGGTACCGTCGCCTTTACCTGAACTGAACTGTGTGTGTGTGTTAGGGCGAACGTCACCGCCCACCCACCTGTTTCTTTGGCAGGCCGAACCAACCGGGTAGTCGGAGACTGTGTGGAGATTCTTTGCTGGATTGTTGAACTGTTCTGTACTCAGCTTTATCTGCCCTGCTGTGTACCTGCTGAGTTTTGCATTAAAAGTCATTACCAACTGTTCCTGGTCTCCTGTGTGCTGTCCTGCCACTACCTGTTACACCAGTTGGGTCCTACCTCTACCTGTTACACCAGCTGGGTCCTACCATTACACTACCTGTTACACCAGCTGGGTCCTACCACTACACTACTCGTTACACCAGCTAGGTCCTACCACTACACTACTCGTTACACCAGCTGGGTCCTACCACTACGCTACCCGCTACACCAGCTGGGTCCTACCACTACCTGTTACACCAGTTGAGTCCTACCTCAACCTGTTACACCAGTTGGGTCCTACCACTACATTACCCGTTAAACCAGCTGGATCCTACCACTACCCATTACACCAGTTGGGTCCTACCACTACCCGTTACACCAGTTGGGTCCTACCACTACTTGTTACACCATTTGGGTCCTACCACTACCTGTTACACCAGTTGGTCCTACCACTACCTGTTACACCAGCTGGGTCCTACCACTACACGACCCGTTACACCAGTTGAGTCCTACCACTACCTGTTACACCAGTTGGGTCCTACCACTACCCGTTACACCACTTGGGTCCTACCACTACCCGTTACACCAGCTGGGTCCTACCACTACCTGTTACACCAGTTGGGTCCTACCACTACCTGTTACACCAGTTGGGTCCTACCACTACCCGTTACACCAGTTGGGTCCTACCACTACCCATTAAACCAGCTGGGTCCTACCACTACCTGTTACACCAGTTGGGTCCTACCACTACTTGTTACACCAGTTGGGTCCTACCACTACCAGTTACACCAGCTGGGTCCTACCACTACCCGTTACACCAGTTGGGTCCTACCACTACCTGTTACACTAGTTGGGTCCTACCACTACCTGTTACACCAGCTGGGTCCTACCACTACCTGTTACACCAGTTACACCAGCCTAATTGTAATTGTATGTACCATATGTTTATTTATTTCTTTTATGTGTACATTGATGTTGTATATGGTGTACTGTCACAGCCACTCAATCTGTACTGAGATCAATTCTACCAGCCGACACCGTGTGGTAACAAAAGACACTTAAACTGTGAATGGTACAGAATGGACTTTAAGAAATAACCAACTTTTCTTCAAAGTTATTTAGCTTTTACTTTGTGAATTCCTGACAAACTGCATGTCTCACACAGCTGTTGTGAACAATAGACAGGAAGCTGGGTGACGTACAGTATGACATTCAGTTCGAGGCTTGAACATTGAGATTGAGAAATTTAGCCCTGTGTGAAATTACATTAATATGGCATCATTTCCAAAAGTGCCGCGCTTATCACGGCCCATATCTGACAGCTGTTCTGAACGCTGGCCAGGCCATTAAAGTGAGCGTGTGACTTCACTCTTTGTACATGCACAAATCGCCCTGCACACCATGTTTCAGCCATTTGGCTGGTTTACAGACACTTTCTTTTTAAGCGGCATGTGTGTCTGTGCATGGTGTGTGAGAGTGGTTTCACCCATCTTACGAGGGAGAACGACTTCAGCCCGTGTCCAGACACTCGGTGGGAGCACCTGCTGTGGAAGAAAAGATGTATTAATCACCAGGAATGGTTCTGGGTGTAGGGTTCTTGGGCGTGAGAAACTGCATCTTTGCAATCCAATTCTTGGTGACAGATGCTTCATCTTGTACATCAATCACACACACACACACACACACACACACACACACACACACACACACACACACACACACTCAGCTGCTAAAGGTTCATGATTATTTAATACCTGGTCGTTGATTTAGTATCCATCATTATGAAATGTTAAGCCTTTATAAACAGTATAGACACTTGGTTTGTAACACAGTATAATGCTGTAGTAAGCAGATATAAGGACATTTTAAGAGTTTATTAATGTATTTAACAACAACTTTAAAGGGACTGTTTGTAACTCCTTACACGTATAAATCAATCCTGGTCAGTGTCCCATGCACACTCGCGTATGGCTACGCTGTTCAGAATCAGACTCAACACACACTACACGGAAGCACCAAAACCACAAAGTTGTATCTAGTGAAGCCCGTCTGTTAAACAGTGTTGGCCGCGGTCGGAGGACGCGGGGGAGACCGTAGCTTTGGTCTCCAGGACCGCAGTCTCTGCTGTATTCTGCTACTCTGCCTGCCTGCCTGCCTTCATTCACACAGCGCACTCGTTCTCACTCGCTCAGCTTGCTCCACCTCTACACGTGCATGCCGGTGTCTCCCCTGTTCCCTCCGGCCGCGGTCGGGAGGCTAAAGCAGGAAAAGCCAACACTAGGATCAGCATTGATTCATGGAGAGACCTTGGTCTGGTCAGCTAACATTACTGCCAAGCAGCTGAAATATAGAGTGATATTGTGGTTTTAGCTGACGTGTGTCTCCTCACTGTTTCGAGGGATGCTTGCTCACATTCAGTTAGCGCGTGCACACAGGCGAGCACGAGCAACAGGACGCTGACTTTTGTTGACTTAACGGCCACAGGTGTCGCTGTTACAACCAATTTCTGACTCTTACAAACAGTCCCTTTAACTTCTCCCACAAAAATATTCCCAACTGGTGAATATTCAGCAATCACATTCAATGATAAATACACATAAACATAACATGAATATGATTACACACATGAATGACTCCTCACAGTGTGTTATAAAACATGTATTAACTGTTTATACACATGCCTCTTGTTTGTACATAGATCTCCAAAAACACCCTGAAAATGTCTTCAATACATAATATAATTCACTGACTTTGACTGTGACTGTAGTTTCATCATATGTGCATAATAAATAGTAGTGTAATGCTCTGATGAGATCCGTATGAAGAGCCCTCAGATGGTCACACAAGGGGAGGTGGTCGGTGGACCTTAATATAGAAAGGTTAGTAAGTGGATGGAGTGAAGGAATGGGGTTTACAGCAGTGCTTGTGTTGACAGAGTGGCTGAAGACAGGCTGATATAAGATATTACAGACTGACACGCCATTTCATGGTTCCAGCTTTCTGCCTAATAGAGTTGTACCTCTCAACTCAGCTTAACAGTCAGTCTGATCATTTTGACTGATCAAATATACAGCGTTTCCTTGTGTTGTATTATTTAGCGACAGATAGAGCTGCAATTCTGAATTAATTCATAATTAATTATATTTTTAAAGGCCCCATATTGTAAAAAGTGAGATTTTCATGTCTTTTATATTATAAAGCAGGTTTAAGTGCTTTATAAATACTGTTAAACTATCAAAACACTCAATATACGAAGAAATACACACAGCCCGTATTCAGAAATTGTGCGTTTGAAACAAGCCATTAGGATTTCTGTCCATTTGTGATGTCACAAATATACAATACATATATTATTACACGGTTTTAAACATAATGATTCTAAATGTGTCCCAGTTTATTTCTAGTCGCAGTGTATGTAAATAACATCAGCTGACAGGAAGTAAACATGACCCAAACTGTTGCCTAGCAACGCAATTACGTTGCAATTCTGTTGAAATGAGCTAAAACGGAGCGTTTCAGACAATAAGAGGAAAATAATGTGTTTTTTGAACATTAAAGTATGTAAACATGTTCTAGTAGAAACCCAAAATACAAGTATGAACCTGAAAATGAGCATAATATGGGTCCTTTAATAATCCAATAATTGAATTAGTCATATGCTAAGCAAGTACCAAACAAATGCATTTGTTGCTTTTTTGTGTAGTTGAAAATGTATTTCTCTTACGTTTGTGTGCTTTGTTTATTTTGGACTCTGGCAACTTGCATTGTTGGGAATTTTTCATTATTTTTAGATAATTCTTTAAGCTATTATTTTAGACTAAACAATAGCAAGTCCTGTCTTCTCTGTGCTGATGTATAGAGTCAGGAAGTCTCTTGTTCATGGACACAAATATTTTGGATAGTCATGGACATGGCTAACATGAGTGTTACGTGCCGTGCTATGTTGCATGTATGTTGTGTTTTTGTGCCCTTTACTCTGTCTCCTCAAGTGCCGCCCTCCCCCCCTCTGCAGCCTGCAGCTGATCAGCAATTAGGGTCTAATGGCAGTATTCAATACTGTGTGTGGTGGTTGACATCGTGGTTTGTGGGTGTGTCGGAGTTGGTAGTGGTTTATTGTGAAGTGTGTTTATTGCTATACTTTTGGGAAATAGTGTTAAATTGTTTTACTCCCTGATCATTCGCTGTCTCTGTGGAGCAGCAGATTTAAGTCGAGTACCTTCGGATTGTTTTGCGCTGCACTTTTTAAGCAGTAGCTTTAATTTCAGTGTTTTATTATTGGTTACTGCCATATCTATTTAGTTGTGTACTTACCTCCCGCTTTCTGTTAGAGAGTAGTTTTCATTTGGTGTTTGTACATTTTTATCATACTTTTGTTATCATGTTATTTATCATACTCCAAACAGTTTCCTGAGTGTCCAGCTAGGCTGTACCAGCTTTTCCATCGGGCACTCATTTATTATTTTGCCTTTAATATTTTCGGAGTTATCCTGAGCGTGGTTTCATTCCCTGTCGGAGGTAGGCGTTTCAGGGATCCAGGCACTGAAGTGTTGCCTTTAAAGTTGCCTCGAACTCGGTACGCTCCAGAAGATAGTAAGATTGTTTGTACATTTTTGTTATCATACTTTTTGTTAATAAATTGTATGATTATTTTTCATACAATCTTGTTGCCAGTCTTCTGATTCCCGGGTTTACACAATTTATTTTGATACTCCCTCCATCCCCTGGACCTTAAACGGAGGGGGAACGTAACAATGAGGAAGTAGTTTGACATCTGAATCGTCCACTCATTTCTAAATAAAGAAATAGGCAAGACAGGATAAACAGCTGCAGATACTGTATGTACAGTATGTGTTCCCATAACAGTATGGTGAAAACTCAAAAGCTATACTAGAAGACGTTTGTTGGTGCTGTGTATGCATGATTTGTTTAAATGCTACTGTGTAGTTTCAATCCACATGCTAATCCAAACTCTGCAAAATACAAAGAGAGCGGAACAAATGTTGTCTTGTGATGTGTTGTTATCGACTGGATAGTGTTTTGTTCACTAATTGGAATAATATGATACTGGGGAAACTGTTTATGTGGATTTATAGAAGCACTGGCATAGTGTTGATTTCTAGCCACGCTAGCAGCATGACTCTAGGGATGCAGAGTTGGTCTGCCAGTGTATCAGTTGATCAGTCCACCACTCTGGTTCGGAAAATATCTCAACAGATATACATGAAATTTAAAGAAGATGAAGCCTAACGACTTCTCTTCCAGCACCACCAGCAGGTCAAAGTTTTCAGTGATCCATTGAAATATCTTAGCATCTCCAGTGCCACCATCGTGTTGGTTTATTTAATCTTCAGTGAAATATCCAAACTATTGGATGGATTACCATGACATTTGGTACATAGATTAGTGGTGCCCAGAGGATGAATCCTAATAACTCTGGTTATCTCCTGACATTTCATCAAGCACCACCAGCAGGTCAAAGTTTTCACATCTCAACATCTCCGAGATGGACCGGCCCAACACTTAGTACAGACGTTCCTGGTCCTCAGATGATGAAGCCTACCAGCTCTGGTGATCCCCTCACTTTTCCTGCAGCGCCACCATCAGGTTGACATTTGTACTTTTGAATGTAATGTTGGACAACTGTTAGAAGGATTGTCATAAAACTCTGGTTCAGACATGTCCTGCTCAGGATGAATTGTTATTCCCAGACTTTTCATCCAGTGTCATCATCAGGTCACAATTTATGCACAAATACCTGGGGGAAAAAAATGGAATTCTCATCAGCCTCAGCTCTACTTTGTGTTTAGTACTAATTATTAGCATATGTTTCATGCTAACATGCTCAACCAACATGGTGAGCCTGGTAAATATTAATATACCTGCTAAACAGCAGCATGTTAGCGTTGCCATTGTGAGCATGTTAGCATGCTGATGCTGCACCGCTGAGCATTAGTGCAGCCTCACAGAGCTGCTAGCGTGGCTGTAGACTCTTAAAATAGATTCATACGTGCACAAGAGGTTTAAGGGAGTCACGCCGTATATGGCATAGGTTTTGATGAAATGTCACCTGTTGATATCACCACCGCAATGCTAATCAGGTGCATCATATTTGGAACACACAGGACGAGCCCCTAGTCACAGTTCTTGCGGTCCCCATGCAGTATTTCCATAGCCACCGTAGCCCTGATGTGTAGTTCCATTTTAGAGGAAGCGCAGGAAGCCTATGGCATAGCCTGGCATAACCTGAGAGCCTACGCATGTAGCTGCTGTAGGTATGGCATAACCCTCTTAATGCAGAAGTATAAATCCAGCTTTACTCTTGTTAAGCAAGTTGGCAATACTTGGTCCTCAATGGCTACTGCTCTACGGTGCCGTATGTCTCATCTAATCTCAGTAAATTCTAGAGCAAAACCTCTCCAAGAACCTGACTGGGACAAATGAGCTGTGATAGCAGCACAGGTGGCTGGAGGGAGGAAGATACGATGAGGCTAGATCCTGGTGGCTTTCCAGAAGTTATGATCAGGATGCATGTTTTATGACACCTCGTGTTCCTGCCAAGGCAAATATCAAACAATGGAATGAGGAGCCACGACCACGGCGGTAACACCAGGATCGCGTTACAACATGAACTCTCTCTCTCCTCTCTTCTCCCTCCTCCTCCCTCCAATGTTTTTCCATCTGATGAATCCAAAACAGCACCCACACAATGCTGTTGTCTCAGGCCTACAGCAGGCCCCTGTGGCTGGTGTTAATTGAGATAATTTTGTGGTATGAGGCTGAGCCATCGCTATGCCTGTCCAGTTATTCCTATCATGGGATATCAGGGTGGATCACAGACTCCGTAGAGGTTTTACGGGGAGCAGAGCGTTGGAAATTCATCCCGGCACAGCACGGTGGCTGTAATCCTCGCAGGACTTCCAAGTTGCTGGATACGGTGTGTTGTGTTGTATCAACAACTACTGTTATAGTAGAGCTGTGTCTTGTCTGGTGTGGTGGATCTCTAAGAATAGCTCCATGGTAGCTGATATTCTGTCAACTTGGCTGGTAGGAGTATGGCAATACTCAGAGGGAGGTGCCAATGTCAGCTGAGGTCTCAGTCACTGAATATTTAGGGTATCGGAAAATTTTAACATATACAGTTTCATGACAACTGACAAAAATGCGTCTGCTGATGAAGACTGTGTGGTCGCATCCTAAATTCCACTAACATGCTGTTTATACGCTAAAACCATATGTGAGATGTTTTAGTATGTCCAAAACCTTAGCATGAAACCAATGGTATGTGAATTACATACTATTTCTGGTGAAATATTACAGTATGAAACACTGGACACTACGGTGGCATAAATATCCCACGATGCAATGCGGTAGTGACGACAACGTTCATAACAGGCGTCGGCAGACAGCTCTGTAACATCAATAACACTTCATTTTAAGTGTAAATATAAGATTTAACGTTGCTATACGTAATATAGTTTTTAAATTAGTTCACACTTTGATTCTCATAAATCATAGTTTTGGTCACATGAGGTTGGTACGGGTTACCATGGTTACACGTCTCCAACCGGCAAGGAGACTCCCAGGAAGTGACGACGTAAATTACTGCTTAGTGTGTCCGAAGACATCCATACTATACTGTTTATTAAGACAAAAGTATGTGAAACGATAGTACACATAGGTAGTGCAAAGCCTTTGACAGAGCACAGTAGTAAGTTCCAGAGTAACTTTCAAATAACAAAGAAAACAGCCATTAAACCTCCAGTCCTCCTTTCTCTCCTCTAAACGTTATCCTCTTTATTTACTTGATTTTATTTATTTATTTGTAATTTTTGTAAAAAATAATAATAATTTTGTCAATACGATTAAGTAGGGCAAGCAGCTATAGAAAAATAAACCTTAAAAAATGGACTTGCAACAAACAATTTCAACTCAAGGTCCTCTTACTAGCTTGTTCTGGAGCTTTCAACCATGTCACATAGTCTTAAAGGTCCCATATCGTGCTCATTTTCAGGTTCATACTTGTATTTTGTGTAGATATTAGAACATGTTTACATGCTGTAATGTTAAAAATCGGCCTGAATATACCTGTATTCACCCTCTCTCTGAAACGCTCCGTTTTAGCTCATTTCAACAGAATTGCAACGGAATTGCATTGCTAGGCAACAGTTTGGGTCCATGTTTACTTCCTGTCAGCTGATGTTATTTACATACACTGCAACAGGAAATAAACTGGGACACATTTAGAATGTTTATGTTTAAAACCGTGTAATGGTCTAAATATTGTATGTTTGTGACATCACAAATGGACAGAAATCCTAATGGCTTGTTTCAAACGCACAATTTCTTAATACGAGCTGTGTGTATTTCTCCGCATATTTAGCGTTTTGATAGTTTATATGGGACCTTTAATCAGCAGACAGGGTTTAAGTTTAAACTGAAAAATGGACAGTTCCGCTGTCAAAGGCTCCAGAACAAGGAAGTGAACCTTGAGTTGAGATTGTTTAGTCAATCTCTAAAGATGGTTCTGGATTAAATCAAGTTAAATAGTTTTTGACAATTTAATTTCTATTAAATCATTTGTCAAAAAAATCATCACCTTCACAACCTGTTTGAATACATTCATGACTTTTTCAACCCTAAAATAAAAATGCTGTCGAAATAAAATACTGATGCTCAATGCTAGGACATGTCTGTGACATGTTTCATTTACAGGCACTCTTCAGGTTCCACCGCAATGGTCAAAGCATCGTAAGCTTTGTAAGGTGTGAGTCACTCCTCTCTCTGCATCATACGATATTTATAGTACAGTAAGGGCCGTCTGGTTTATGAGCTCTGGTAATGAAGCCTAACGAGCTTTGACCTATGTCATGATGACACGTTGACAGCTTTGGAATTTACTGTGTTTCATCCACGGCAGATTCCTCCCTTTATCTTCTCTTTGTTGAATGCTGCTGGATGACACTGATGATATCTGTGATTATAGCCTACAACACACACACACACACACACACACACACACACTCATAGCTACATGATCCTCTGACACAAGCCAAGCCACCCACAGCAGTCAAGCATTTCTCTGATGATGTTGCTTTATGTGAGATCCATAGAAATAAGGAGGGAGGCGCTGCCATCTAGTGACAGACATAATCTACCTTGCTCTAAGGCAGGGCTCAGCAACCTTTACTATCAAAAGAGCCATTTTAGGCAAAAAAAAAATCTGTCTGGAGCCGCAAAACATTTGAGCATTGTGATGAAGGTAACACAGGTTGATAGTCTAAGTATATAGTATATAAGTCTAATGCACTGAGGGCCAAAGAGCAAATGTACTACGGAGTATTAGGGTCACATTGAGGGAAAAAAATCTGAGATTTCCAGAATAAAGTCATAAAGTTACGAGAAAAAAAGTAGTAATATTACAAGAATAAAGTCGTAATATTATGAGAATAAAGTCATAACTTTACGAGAAAAAAGGGTCGTAATATTACGAGAACAAAGTTGTAATTCAATGATAATAAAGTCATAACTTAACAAGAAAAAAAAGTCGGAATATTACGAGAATAAAGTCATAACTTTACGAGAAAAAAGGGTCGTAATATTACGAGAATAAAGTTGTAATTCAATGATAATAAAGTCATAACTTAACAAAAAAAGTCGGAATATTACGAAAATAAAGTCATAACTTTACGAGAAAAAAAGAAAATAACACGTAAAATTACTACTTTATAATATTATGACTTTATTCTCAAAATCTCTGATTTATTTTTTTCCCTCAATGTGGCCCTAATACTCCGTCCTACCGTCGTACCATAGACCTACAACAATGACAAATAAAAATGAAAATGTAAACAAAAAACAGTTATTCATTTCCATTTTTAAAAAGCCCCAGGGAGCCACTGGAGAGGGGCTAAGGAGCCGCAGGTTGCAGACCCCTGATTTAAGGGAAACAAGCCTGTTGTATATTTTATATGAAGGAACGTCTCACCACATTTAACACACAATCCACACCAAGCAGTCAGCGGCGCTATTCTGGCTCTCTGTCTAATGTGCTGAACGCTGAGAGAAGAAACTGGATCGCTAACTCGATGCCTCGCTCAGCATTCTTCACGTTGTGCTCACATTAACATGTCACCTTGTGAAACAGAGTTTGCCTGAATGTAACCGGAGCGCTGACGTCAGCCCTCAGGACTCTTTCTGGTTCACGTTGCAACAACCACATTCTGTATGTATGTAAGTATGTGTGAATATGGGAGGGGGCTAAATTGAGGGATTGTATTTACTATGAGTATATTTGCATTGCTGTTGTGTGTGTGTGTTTCATTTTCACTCTTAGTCCATGAGCCAGACCCCCAAAATTTGGCCGTCGTGCCACTTTGGAGGGACCAGGTCTCATAGTGATTTTTTTAAAGGTCTATGTCCTTAGTGTTGGGAAGTGCATGATAGCATTGCAGCAATGGTAGCTTTCTATGTGCTATCACTCCTTTTTTCATCCATCTATCATTAAAATTTTTCCATCTTTTTTCGCCATTTTACAAATAGATCCAGTATAAAAGAGAGTAACCAACACACAATATCATGAAGTTATATATCATTGTAAAGCTTAGACTATAATCTATCCATCGGTCACATTGTCATGACACTGAGGTCAAGAGAATTTGACCTTTGACCTGTAATGCTGCAATGTGTCTGTCTTGGCTGGTATCCCTCTCTTTCACAATCTTGAGGAGATAGCCAGCAAAGCAGAGAAATTGAAGTGACAGGACATGCTGCGTCTCTCTCTCTCTCTCTCTCACACACACACACACACACACACACACACACACACAAACAAATACCTCTGAGTGGTAGTTAAATCAGCACTGGTCTATAACAACACCACCTGTTTCTTATATTTTTGAACGGTGAACACACGTACTGTGCATGCACACACACACACACACACACACACACAATTCAATTCTGAATGCCACTCCAAATGCCCTTATAACTAACTTCATATTGATCTGATGTGCCCATGGATAGTTCCAACATAAAGAGCACAAAAAGAGCTTTAAAATTATATATAACTAACAACAATAACAACATTTCTCATGAGAATAAACGTAACTTTGTGCAGTTTGTATCTGATAGAAGGTCAGAACTTTTGCATTGGATTCTGTTATTGGGGCAGATGTAAATGGATTTCTTAGCAGCAGAAACTTAAAATAATACAAAAACTCAAAAGAATCTGTGTTTGCAGGACCTCCAGGCCACGCTGCGTCGGTCTACACTGGTAGAACATCACACTGTATTGTTGTCTCCTATTGGGAAGTTGAGCAGAGCACCATTACTGTTTTAATACAGAAAAGTTGATCAAATAGCTACATGAAAGAATACTGTGGTCCTGTCGGAGGATCACAGCGTGTACTCATAAGAATACATGTTTGTTATCAAAATTAGTTTCACTGCTGTCAATATTTTTCATATTCCAAGCCCTCATATCTTCCCTCTTTGGTTTGAAACTTTGCTTTTGTGGTTTTCTGCTACAAAGCAACACATACACACAGAGTATGGCATTTGTGACATCGTTATTTTAAGGTCAAAAAACACATTATTGATAAAATTACACATTGTTCACTTTGAATAATTAAAATTAAAATCTAAAGACAAAATATGAAAGGCAATATGTCAAAGGGTTTATTATAAGCAATATTGAGTAGGTATTGTTCTCCATTATTATTATTATTAGCCATGCTAGCATCATGACTCTAGGGATGGCAATCATCCCCCACTTTCATAGACTAAAATATCTCAACAGTATTAAAAAGATTGTCGTGACATTTCGTCCAGACATTCGGGATCAACTGGTGAGTCGCTGACTTACCCAATACTTACTACTAAGGACATTCCCATCAGCCTTAGCTGTAGCTACTTTGTGTTTAGTGCTAATTAGCTAAATGTTAGCATGCTAACATGCTAAACTACAATGGGGAACATGCCAATAAACTTTATACCTGCTAACATAGCATTTCCGTGACACGGACTAAACGTGCTCTTGTATCATGATGCTGACGTCGTGCTTGGTTCTACGACGGACATGAATGAACTTTCACAATTAACAGGAAAAAATAATGATAATGCAACAGTATGACAAAAATGCGTGCAATAAATATCAAAGAATCATGGCATACATTAGCATTTATTATAATAATACATATATTATTACTGACATACAGTATGAGGTGACCTGACAGTAAGTGCAACCTTAGAAAGCCTCTAATACTCCGCTGTCTTTCCAAAAATAAAAATAATAAGGGGGTGGGAGGGGAGGTGGAGGGGGTCAAAATACACACGCAGAACACACTGTGTAACAATACGTCCATGTCTTTCAGAGAGTCCAGCAGCAGTCATCAGTCCTGCTCTGTTTCCACCAGTCAGCTCCTCCATGCTGCTGACGGCGCTGCGCTCAGCAGCAGCCGCCCGTCAAAGGAGCTCTGTTTACTGGGCCAGGACTCACGCCTAGGCTGAGAGACAGCAGGGGGTCCCGGGGTCCCACGGCCCTGACCGCTAACTACTCGCTAACTGCGTTTGTGTGTGTGTGTGTCTGTCTTGGCTGGTATCCCTCTCTTTCGCAATCTTGAGGAGATAGCCAGCAAAGCAGAGAAATTGAAATGACAGGACATGCTGCGTCTCTCTCTCTCTCTCTCTCACACACACACACACACACACACACACAAACAAATACCTCTGAGTGGTAGTTAAATCAGCACTGGTCTATAACAACACCACCTGTTTCTTATATTTTTGAACGGTGAACACACGTACTGTGCATGCACACACACACACACACACACACATCAGGTACACTTACTATAGTAAACAGAGTTTTGTTGTCTATTCCCTGCTCAGTGTTTCCAGGACGGTAGTCAGCTCTGTGGGATTAACGTCAGAGCGTCTGTAGAGGAGATGAAGCTCTGACTGACAGCTTTATCAAGACAACCGTCACCTTCAGCACCACTACCACAGCTTCACGTATACCACGGCTTCACATATACCACGGCTTCAAGTTTACCACAGCTTCACGTTTACCACGGCTTCACGTTTACCACGGCTTCACGTTTACCACGGCTTCACGTTTACCACGGCTTCACGTTTACCACTGCTTCACGTACACCACGGCTTCATGTTCATGGCTTCATGTTTACCATGGTTTCACATCTACCACGGCTTCACGTTTACCATGGCTTCACGTTTACCACTGCTTCACGTACACCACGGCTTCATGTTCATGGCTTCATGTTTACCATGGTTTCACATCTACCACGGCTTTACGTTTACCATGGTCATGTTTACCACGGCTTCACGTTTACCACGGCTTCATGTATATCATGGCTTAATGTTTACCAGAGCTTCATGTTTACCACAGCTTCATGTATACCACGGCTTAAAATTTACCATGGCCATGTTTACCACGGCTTCATGTATATCATGGCTTAATGTTTACCACAGCTTCATGTATACCACGGCTTAAAGTTTACCATGGCCATGTTTACCACGGCTTCACGTTTACCACGGCTTCATGTTTACCAGAGCTTCACGTTTACATCAGCGTGTGTGCAGAGTCATCAGAGTGTGCCATCTCGCTGACGCTGTACATCGTGTGCATTTATTTGTAGGCCTATTGAATACCAGAAAAAAGGAAGAGGCATGTTGTGAAAGTGAAATATGACGGGCTTTGACTTCCACAGAAAGAGGAAGTCGGTGGGTTAATGGAAAGGGAACACCTCTTTCCCACATACAGCTTCCTTTTTTCATGTTGTCGTTATTGTTCTCTCCTCACGTTCACACAGAGTTTATAAGGTCACTGTGTCTATATACCGTCTATTATGTCTCATGTTACATATCACTGAGCCTATATACCATATATTATTTGTCATGTAACATGTCACTGAGCCTATATAATATATGTTATGCCACATGTAACACGTCATTGTGTCTATATACCATCTATTATGTCACATGTAACATTTCACTGTGCCTATATACCATCTATTATGTCAAATGTAGCATGTCACTGTGCTTGTATATCGTCTATTATGTAACATGTAACATGTCACTGAGACTATATACCGTCTATGATGTCACACGTAACATGTCACTGTGCCTATATACCATCTATTTTAGCACATATAACATGTCATTGTGTCTATATACTGTCTATTATGTCACATGTAATATGTCACTATATGCCTATATACCGTCTATTTTAGCACATATAACATGTCATTGTGTCTATATACCGTCTTTTATGTCACATGTAATATGTCACTGTGCCTATATACCATCTATTATGGCACATATAACATGTCCCTGAGACTATATACCATCTATTATGCCACATGTAACATGTCCCTGAGACTATATACCATCTATGATGTCAAATGTAACATGTCACTGTGCCTATATACCGTCTATTATGACACATGTTACATGTAACATAATTGACACGCAGTTTGTGTCCTGTGTGGAACTAAAAGTAACGTTGACTTATTTTGTCACGCCTGCTGTTAGTCAACTGAGTCGCTAGTAAAGTTAGCGTCAACCACGGCCATTTCCTAACCCTGACATGACATTATTTCTTTTAAGTTAAAGACAATTAAACCATTATTTTTCCTATATTGGGATCTCAAACTAGCAAATAGTGGCTTTACTTACCAGAATGATATGATAATAGATGTTTAAATATGTTTCACATTCCATTAATTACTTATCTTGTTGCTATCACCTAAGGGTCTCCAGTATAAACAATATAAAAAAGGCATAATTAATGACTTAATTGGTGAAATGTGAAGACCTAAAGTGTATGTACAGTAAGTAACATCAGTTCATTGGTCAGTAATATTTCAACCAGCAGAGGGCGAGCTCATGTCAGTAAAGAGAACACTGCAAAGTGCTCTCATCATTTACAGTATGTACACCACTGAAACCGTCCATGAGCAATAATGGAAGTAAACTGAAAGAAGCTTTTATTTTCAAAATATGGATACATGACATGAATGAAAAGAAGAAGAGAAAGCAGCCGTCCTTATCTCGTCCATCCAGAGACACAATTCAGCCTTGTCATGTGGCTCTTTTCTTCCTCTTTAGTCTGACCAAAGTGTTTGTTTCTAACAATTCCTTCTGTAGACAAGCTTATTTCAGTGGCATCTGATGACCACAGTACAACACACAACTGGTTCTGTCTGCTGGACAGACATCTCAAACCACATATAAGTGAAATCCTTAAAGATCCCATATTGTAAAAAGTAGGATTTTTATGTCTTTTACATTATAAAACAGGTTCAAGTGCTTTATAAATATTGTTAAACTATCAAAACGCTCAAACATGTCACGCTCAGAAAAACACACAGCCCGTATTCAGAAATTGTTTTGCGTTTAAATTTTGCAATTGAAACAAGCCGTCCGTATTTCTATCCATTTGTGATGTCACAAATATACAATATTTAGACCATTACACAGTTCTAAACGTAAACATTCTAAATGTTTCCCAGTTTATTTCAGGTTGCAGTGTATGTTAATGACATCAGCTGACAGGAAGTAAACATGGACCTAAACTGTTGCCTAGCAACATAGTTTTGTTGCAATTCCGTCGAAATGAGCTAAAACGAAGCGTCTCAGACAGAGGATAAATACAGGCATATTCAGGGAGACAGTATGAGGAAAATAAAGTGTTTTTTTAACATTACAGCATGTAAACATGTTCTAGTAGAAACACAAAATACAAGTACGAACCTGACAATGAGCACAATATGGGACCTTTAAATCCTTGACATGCATGACTGTTACGCCCAGGTTCACAAGCCTCCACAGTGATGGAGTCTCCTTCGGCCTCCAACTAGGATCCGTCTATCAGAGATGGTGCTGAACAACCTGTTGATACTGCTGAAGGTTACAGTGTTTATAACCCCCCCCACCCAAGAACGGTTGAATTGGGTCGCTCCCCTCGGATGGCGGGCTGCAGCATGTTTCCGTGGTAACAGAGGAGTTTGGCTGGCGGCCAGGCCCTGCAGTGTGGAGTCCCACCGCATTGAAGCCAACCCAAATATACACTCACTCACTCCCTGTCATACACACACACACACACACACACACACACACACACACACAAACAGGCATGTCCACATATGGACACGTAGTCCTGGCTGTGGAACAGAAAATACAAATGTGTAGAAGACCATGTGGACATGCCTGTGAACAACCCGTCTCTGTTTGTCCCCCTTCATACCATCACAAGTGTCAGCTCTACCTGTCCAGGTGAGTAATGAGCTAATATAGTGTAGTGAGCATGAGCAGCACTGTGTCTGCTGACAGCACGGAGCTCTTATTACATAATAATGACCGCATCTGCAGGGCAGCCGATGGTGGAGTAACTAGTTTGCAGCTGCATGCGTGTGTGTGTGTACACTACTGATGTGAAAGGAGTTAGTGTGCCACCAGGCCAGCTTCATGTCATAATGTCCTGATTGATCTGCAGCAGCTCTGTTTCAGTAACTTGTCTTTACTATGAGCAGAAATATGTGACTAGAAACTAAAAATAATAATGTTTTACTGAATAATTATATGAAAATAGCTATTTTATATTTATTTTATTATTTATTTTATTATATATATTTTATGTTTAATTGTAAATCACTTGTACAACACATTATTTCTCTGACAAATGAAAAGTTGAATAAATAATAAAAAGTGACCCTTTACAATTTAATAAAAACATTAGTTTGTAGGTGGCTAATGTTAGCCAGTTTTAGATAGACAGTGCTGTATAACTAAGAACAACTTGATTTGTCGTCTTTACTTTAAAGATCCCATATTATAAAAAAGTGAGATTTTCATGTCTTTTTATTGTAAAGCAGGCTTAAGTCCTGTATAAATACTGTGAAAGTATCGTAACACTCAATCCACAGGGAAATACACCCAGCCCGTATACAGGAACTCTGCATTTGAAACAAGCCATCAGGATTTCTGCCCATTTGTGATGTCACTAATATACAATATTTAGACCCTTTACACAATTTTAAACGTAAACATTCTAAATGTGTCCCAGTTTATTCCTGGTTGCAGTTGATGTGAATGTCATCAGCTGACAGGAAGTACACATGGACCCAAGCTGTTGCCTAGCAACGCAATTCTGTTGCTATTCCGTCAAAATGCACTAAAACAGGGCGTTTCAGACAGAGGGTAAATACAGGCATATTCAGGCCGACAGTATGAGGAAAATAAAGTGTTTTTTTTAACATTAAAGCATGTAAACATGTTCTAGTAGAAACACAAAATACAAGTATGAACCTGAAAATGAGTATGATATGGGACCTTTAAGAACCAACCTGTCCGTGGTTCTATCATGAGGTCCAACGTGTCCTCTCCTGCTGGAGCTTCAACAACACGTCTATAAAAATACAAGTTTGAGTATAGTCAGTGAGTATATCACCAGAATATGAAATGAAATGCAATGTGATATTATATTACTACATTATTAGAAAACTTACCACTGATGCACCTGCATTGCATTGATTGGTCAAACACATTGACAACTGCCTGAAGGCACTAACTGCCAATAGCAGCGCGTTTCATGAGAATACCTGGCTCAGCAGCTATACTGGAAAAACCATCTCAAAACGTGTCTCTGCAAATGATTTGGTTCTTTGTGTGGAAACTATCACTCTTGGGTTTTGGAAGCTTTTCATGGAAATGCTTTGTCTTTCTGAGCGTCTTGAAGTTCCCCTCCTGTGGTGATCCTCAGTGTGGAGGAGGGGGAGACTAGAGGGACAGCTGGACGAGAAGAATCTGACATCAAGAAGGCCACATGGTCAAACTCACGTGCATGATGAGGCCTCCAGTTCAGGCACATGTTGATGCCCACAGAGAACTGTGGTCTCAGAGGGGAGGCACATGCATGTACAATGTGTAGTGCTGTGCCAGTGTGTGCCAGTGTGCTTTTCTGAGGTTACATGTGCACCTGCAGCCTTTGACATGTGTGCCTTTACAAGCATCAACAACAGTAGTTCTTAAAATGCATATAAATATAATAATACACCATGTACATATATATATATATATATATATATATATATATATATATAT
>CAKAOI010048721.1:39518-145363 GCA_916701655.1 Sebastiscus albofasciatus | reverse complement strand
AAAAAATATTTTTATAATGCTCACCAATACAGGTAGGTGATGTTGGTCAAGAAATACAGACAAATCTATAATGAATAAAGAAATTGAAAGCGAGACTGCATAGTGCAGATTAACACAATGTTTAATCTGTTCCTTACACTTTAGCCCTTTTGTTTTTGGAAAGGCTAAATATGGAAAACAGACATTACGTCAAATCTCTTTATATGCTGTGTGGCTTTGGTTGCATCCAAAATTCCATACAAAAAGCAGTGTATTTAGTATTAAAATACTGTATGTGTGTGTATCGGGCATTGGATTCTATCCTTTATTATTTTTATTTTTATGCCTTGTAAAGGACTTTGCAATGAGCACTCTTTTTAATAAGTGCTATATAAATAACCTTCATTATTATTATTATTATTATTATTATTATCAACCACACAATATATGTTTGTTAACATATGAAACATTCATTGCACAACATTAGACTATATAAAGTTCTGACTTTTCTAAAAAACTGAGAGCCAATCAGCTCTTTGATCAGGCGACAGCCAGGTGTTTCCCATCATGCATTCTGGGTCTTGCAGTCGGTGAAGAGCAACTGCGGCGCCTGGCTCTAAAAACTGCGTGAGGTTATCGTTGCCCACGTGTGGATGACGTCAGAGCAAGTCTGGATCAAGTCTCACACAAATCTAACCAGCATGCATTGTGCACCGGTCGCCGGTGATTGATTCTGCGCAGGCCTGGCTCATCTCGAACGAGCCTATTGGCACGGGTTACCATGGTTACACGTGTCCAACTAGCAAGGAGGCTCTCAGGAAGTGACGATGTAAATTACTGCTCAGTGCGACCGAAAAGTTGCATACCACTGTCTGAGTCGTCAGGTCTGTCACTGTCACTGTCACTGTTTGGGGGAGGGGTCAAATCACCTTTCTATTTGTAAGAGGAAGATTGTGTTTTTCTTCTTTAGAAAGTCACAGTCTCTCTTCAACTGAATCTTGTTTACGTAAAAACATTTTCAATCAGTCTGCAAAGATATAAAAAATATCTGTTGATTGTCAAGTCAACGCATTAAAGCAATGTTCAATATGTGTTTAGTGTTTAATATATGTTGATTATCTAAGGTCAAGGACTGTGTTCCGCAATAGTAGCTCACCTCAAGAAGAGCATGCTTCAACTGCCCATAGGCCTCCTCCAAATTATCATTGATAATTTGGACATCAAATACACCAGGTTCTTTACCTAGAAGGACATAATTAGGTTCAGGGTCATATTTCTTTTTTAACATTTATGTGGTTTAATTTTTGCAAACAAACAATAAGTACTTACTAAACTCCATGTCCACCTTAGCTGCACGTAAACGCTTCTGGAGGCTCTCCTCTGACTCTGTTTTTCTGTCTCTTAAACGTTTTTCCTGAAACAATACGGAAGGCATTCAAAACTTGTATGACCAGTTAACTGTGGTGATAAGAAAACACAAGGTTACACCCTGGCAGGAAAATAGAAACCTCTATCGATTCAATGAAGTGCATTTCCGTGCAAGTGCATTTTTGAAGTGCATTTTTTTTGCTTACCAGGACTGCCATGGATGGCGGCTGGACAGTGATGTAAATGGGATCGAAGTCTGTCTTTTTTATGCTCCTCACACCCTGCATGTCAATGTCAAGTATACAGATGAGGTTCTTGGCCTGGACCTCTTGCACGGCAGCTTTACTCGTCCCGTACATGTTCCCCGAAAACACTGCGCTCTCAATGAATTCGCCGTTGTCGATCCCTGTCTGCATCGCCTCCCGTGTGACATAATGGTAATCTACAACCCAAAAAAGGAGACACATAGAATACAGATAAAGAAAGCTACAATACTACAGATCTACTCCAGTGATGTCCTCGGCAGTAGCAGTGGCTTTTAACTTCATGGCGTGCAGGTCAGATACTTCTACTGTGCAGCTCTGAGCTGTTAAAACCTCCACAGCGGCATCTTTGGCTGCAGCGGTCATGAAATGGTCATGAAAGAGGAGGAACATGTTGTACCTTTGCCGTTCACTTCTCCAGGTCGAGGATTTCTTGTTGTATCTGAGGGTTGAGAAGACATTTATGTCATACAGGGTACTTTATTTGAATCTAGAGATGAAACAAAAAATCGATTAATCCAACAGTCTATCGACAGAAAATCTGTATGGGATGCAACTAACGTTTATTTTCGTTGTTGATTAATCTGCCATTTATTTATTTAATAAATTAATCATTTGGTCCATTAAATTATATGCATCATGTATGCATCATGTAATGCATCATGCATTATATGCATGACATTAAGTACACATGTAACTAGAGCTAAAACGATCAATCATTTGTCAACTATTAAATGAATTACCAACTATTTTGATAATTGATTAATTGGTTTGAAAAAAAGTCAAAAGTCTCTGATTCCAGTTACTTAAATGTAAATATTTTCTGGTTTCTTTACTCCTCTATGACAGTAAACTGAATATCTTTGAGTTGTGGACAAAAAGACATTTGAGGATGTCATCTTGGACTTTGGGAAACTCTGATCAACAATTTTCATCATTTTCTGACATTTTATTGACCAAATTGTTTAAATTGAGAAAATAATCAACAGATTAATCAACAATGAAAATAATTGTTAGTTGCAGCCCTACTGTTATACATCTACATCTCCTAGAAAACCTCAACGACCTGCCTGACAAGCAAATTCCAAGAAATCCATTTTGTACTACTGTAGAAAAGAATGTCCTCCTTGAGATGAAATACTAAATTATTTATCTATCTATACTTACGGGAAACGCTGAAGCCAAAGACACTGTCATATTCCTTCATGAGCTTCTTCAGCAGAGTGCTCTTCCCTGCCCCGGACGGGCCGCTGATCACCACAGGCCTGGGTCCAGCCATAGCTAAAGGAGAGGTGGAGACAGAAGTCAGCATTGGAAACAAGTGGGTGAAGCTGGAGGGTTTACACGCAGCCACTGGAATCTTTCTGACCAAACCTGTTTGTGCACAACACCCATGGCTTTAAAAAGATTTCACTACATCACAGCGGGCCGGTTAACGTGCTCAGAAAATGCCTGCTCTGGTGGAATAAACGCCATAAAATGATAAGCCAGCAGTTCTTAAAGGTGGAAAAAATGATGGTAACATCTCCCACAAGAGCAAAGGCAATCAACGGGTTGGCAAGCCGGGAGGTTACCATGGTGCAGCAAAAATTACTGACTAATTAGAGAGCCCTGCTCTGCTTGTGATGACAGGAAAAAACAGAAGAGCTATGATATACAACAGGCTAAGAGGAAAAACTGTTTTTAATAGAGATATGGGCTCAAATTCAAGGAAACAACGACTTAAAACTCCTTTTAACCCAATAATGTGCAGCAATCCAATCACTGACAAACCTACAAGCATAGTACTCGTAGTATAAATCTTTGCAAAATAGCTACGTCAACAACTTACCTTCTCTATACGGCAATATATTCTACACAACAATTCTTTCATTCATTCTGTAGTGCTCCTCCTTACCTTTCTTCAATACACACAGAGCTCAAGCAGACGGAAAATTCAAGTCAACAGGAACAAGGAGGGTGTGATTGTGTGCTTGTAGGTTGTGTACAAGCGTAGGTGGGAGGAGAGTATAAGAGAGGGCAGGACCATGTTTACACACTAGCAGATATTTGTTATGTATCTATATATTTTAAATGTTGTGTCGATTTATCCAGACTGATCTGTTACAGTAAAGACCTGTATGTGTGTTTTATTTTCTATTCCACAGGCTGAGTCAACCCTCCATTCTTCTCAGTAACTTTAAAGTGTTTGTCTTTTTACTAAAGGTGAAGAAAATAATGCACAAGTCACAGCATTATGAGCCCTTCACGTTTCCAAGTAAACCAGATGAAGAGAGGTTGTCTTTGCAGGTGCAAATGACAGGGAGTCATTCTCCACTGCCTCTTGAATCCTTCCCGTGAAGAGCAACGTGGCTAATTAAAGGTGCAGGTCAGGAGTTCCTTTTTCAGAAACCAGTGAACAAGCCTCAACATTTTACAGTCCTGTCCTGAAACGGGTATCACTCCCAACGCTCCGCAGGATTTTCAAGTTATTCATGAATCTATTTGGGCCATTTGCATCGGCTTCCTGTTAACCTGTTAACCATATGGAAACAATTAGGGCTGCAACAGATTATTATTTTAATTATTGATTACTTGTTTGATTAATGGTTTAGCCTATAAAAAGAGCCTAAGCTGACCTCTTCCCTTAGTGTTTTTTTTATCTGATTAAAATCAGGTCCAAAACCCAAAGATATCCAATTTACAGTGACATATAACATAAAAAGCTGCTAATCATCACATCTGTGAAGCCGCAACCAGAGAATGTTGAGTATTTTTGTTGATAAATGACTAACAATTAAGGGATAATCAACATTTCTGCTGATTCATTTTTTGTTGATCAACTAATAGTTTCAGCTCTAGAACAATATAGGACATTTTAATGCCTATGATTATCATACAGAGTGCTACTTCTTTACTAAAACTACTGTAATCATTAGTAAACAATTCTTTAAAAAGCCTCATAATTTGCTTGTTAATAAGATTTATCGCCATGGTTTAGATGGTCAATTGATTCATGAACCAAATCAATCGATTCTGATACAATATTGTAAGTATAATAAATAAAGTAAATATTTAGTGGCTATAACTTCGCAAGGAGTTTTGTTCTTTGTTTACTAATGCTTCCTATATTTTTTTTAATGATATTTATAGACAGAAAACGTAATATAAAAAACATGGAAACTTTTTTAAACTGACGTATTGACAAAACTTCTGAAACTCACAGCTACTTATAATCCAACAGCCACACAAGAATCAACCATTTGTTCTTGACAGAGAGCTGCGTGACAGGAAATGAGAGACATGTGAGTTTACAATCAGCACGGGCTGACACTGTGCTTGACTTTAACTAAAACATTTAATTTAATTTAAATCATGTGAACTCTATCAGGTCTATCAGTGGTCGGATACAGTCTGTTCAGTATAAGAGCTGAAACAATAAACTGATTAATCAATTAGTCAATCAACACATTTTTCAGCAACTACTTTTCAAACAAAAAATGCTAAACATTTCAGCTTCTCAAATATGATAATTAACTGCCCATCTTGGTCTTATATGTTGTTTTATATGATAATATATCAAATATCTTTGGTTTGAACTGTTGGTTGGACAAAATAAGCATTTGAATATGTCACCTTTTTGCAATTTTCTGCCAAAATTATTTATCCATTCATAGGAAAAAAAAAGAAAAGTTGACAGACTAACCGGTGATTAAAATAATCATTTGTTGCAGCCCGGGAAAGTATAACATACAGTATGTACAACATACAGTATGCAACGTCAAAACAGCAGTGTTGTTAGTTCAGTTCAGCCATAAACAGAGGCGATTATGTGGGCACGTTAAACCAGTTTTTGTCCTTATTCAGTCTAATGCTGTGATCTCTTCATTACAGCTAATTATCTTTAGCCAATCTAAATATAGCATAGAGAAACTGCAAAGAAGCATTTCCATGTTCTATTATTATAGAGTTAATACTGAACAATAAAGTTGTTCCATACAGATAGATAGATAGATAGATAGATAGATAGATAGATAGATAGATAGATAGTAACTTTATTGATCCCGAGGGAATTTCAAGTTTCCAGTATCACAGTTCCATAGTGCAAAACATTTCAGTAAAAAGGCAGTAAAAAAGTTAGTAGTGCAAAGTACAAAGTACAACAAATTATACCAGATATAAAAATACAATACTACAAGTGTTGCTGGAGTTTTAAACTCTTCAGACTTTTCCCTTTCTCCATGCACCTTGGAAGTGGTACCAGAAACCCCCACTCTGTTAACAATCTTATGCCAGAATTATCAAACCGATAAAGAAACCTAACTCAGGCATTGCAAAGTGCACTTTGACTTACTGCTATAAAAAGGCAATAACATGTTCTGATTTGCATGGACATGCTGAATTTAGGGTGGGAAATAATGCAAAACTAGAGAAACATGCCCTGCAGAAAGTGTGTGTGTGTGAGATTTGCTTTGTGCAACGATACTGATGGGGGAAGGAACTTTGGATAACTTTATATTATAATAATATGTAAACTAAATTGAGCTTAAAAGTATTGGCTGAGTTAAAGATGCAGGAGGCTTTAAAACAGCTCAGACATTATAGGATTTAAGACATTATGGTGTATAACGCATAAAATCTCAACATAATGATGTGCATTTACAATGTGCATTAGCAGTATAATGACTAATTAATTAACATGATTAAAGTGCATGGTTTTCGTTGCATCAGCTGAACTTAACCCTGTTCAGTGAACACACCATCTTTCTTCCTCCTGCAACAACCTCCTGACTCCTCTCACACTGGAGGAGATTAATGGCAGTATTAGCTACAGTTATAATGGGCAGACAATAAAAAAAAAACATAAGGTAAAAGAGACATATGATATTCTCCTTCCTACCTGACATTAACCTGGAAAAATATCTCATGTACATCAGGAGTTAGTCTGAGATGCTAGGTCCGTCTCTGCCTCCTCTGCTCTGTTGTGTCTTTACTGTGAGAGCCATTAAAGGAAACTGTGCTGCCTACGTCAACACTGAGCGTCAATAGCATCGACGCGTTACGTTCGCGGAGCGTCGGGAATATACACGACTAACCACAGAAACGTGTAGTTTTATCATTAGCCAAGGCGAATAGGCAATACGAAGGCAGATAATATTAAATACATGTATGCATCCCACTTGTAGCTGCAGTTTCTACCTTAACTGGCGGACTTGAATTACTGTAGCTTTGTTTTTTAGGCCGCAATGTAACGTTACCTATATATAAAGCATAGGCTAGCTTCAGTTTAATGCTGTTTTTTTATCCAACTATTCCCCCTTTGCGCTCTGCACATCTTTCAGGAAATAATTGGAAAAAAATAGTTACCGGATCAGTTTCAAGAGGTCAAAGTAAACACTACCACCAGGAAACGCGTTGTTCCCAGTCAACACAGGGGACGTTGAACTTAACGCAAAAAAGTACCCGGATGACTGAAACGCTGAAGGCCGACTCGTGTGCTAATGTGGCTAAAGTCAGGAGCTAACTTCTTCTTCTTCTTCTCTTAACCGACTACAATGTTTGGTTCCTCCAGATCTGGAGGGGTCCGAGGAGGACAGGACCAGTTCAACTGGGATGACGTGAAAGTCGATAAACACAGAGAGAATTATCTAGGTAAGTTTAATAATATAAAACTGGCAGCCAAGTTATCAGTGCTAACACTTGCTAATAGCTAGTTTGCTAACCTGCAACCAAACAGAGCAAACACGTTTAAAACCACAGTTGCCATGACTTCAGTACTCCACATGCTTACCTTTTGTCGTGGAGTCCCTCATCACACAGAGTCTGGCTGCTCGGTATAGTCCTTGTTTCCACCCTACAACTAGCAGGTTTTCATTGATCCCTCTCTCTCTGAGCACACACACGTTTAGCCACTCTGCTGTCCGAGCTGAGACCACACTGCTGGCAACATGTCAGCATACCAAACAAGAGCTACGTAACTGTGACATAAAAGGATGAAGTAGACACACACACACACACACACACACACACAACTTGCAAATGTCATAATTTTTAGGGACATGAACACACCCCATGGCATGGTTACATTCATACAGTCTATGGTTACATTAAAAGGCTTATTATTGCAACCATGTATGATACTGCCTTATCAACAGCAGAGCTTTTTTAAAGTTTGCATCAAGGGATGGGACCTAAAACGTGTATTTTCCAAAGTGAAATATTGCCAAAGTTGTTCATTCAGTTGTTACATCAAAGGGAAATACCTGCCCAGAAACATAATTTAATTTGTGCTGTTCCAGTGAGTTTGGATATCTGTATCTAGTTCTTTTATTGACACAAAAAGATAAAACATTTGGGTCCAAACTATAATAGCTTTATTTGTATAGCACATTTCAGCAACAGGGCAATTCAAAGTGCTTTACATAAACATTCAAGAACATTGCTACAAAGTGCAAAAGAGCATTAAGACATAATTAAAACAGTTATAAAAACATTAAAGATTAGAAAATAAAAACAAGCTAAAAATAAAAGCAAGGATAGAAGCTATAATAGAATATAACACACAAGAGTAAAAGCTCTAGTGCAGTATCTAAGATCATTATCTGGTTTAATAAAAGGCAGCAGCAGCAAACAGGAAGGTTTTAAGCTTTGATTTAAAAGAAGTCAGAGTTGGAGCGGTCCTGCAGGTTTCTGGGAGCTTGTTCCAGATATTTGGTGCATAAATTAGTAGAAATAAAGAAATATTAAAAGGTAATACGATTACCACCACAAAACCTCATCAGTCAGTCTAAAGATGCTTGGTGGGATGCAAAGCAAGTGTTTAACATAACTAGAATGCTTTTATCAGTATCCTCAAAGGGTGAGCTCAATTCAGTGGATTCATGTACATACTTTACACGGATATCCTGTGTTCGAGGTTGCACAAGTGTGTGTGTTCTTCATTTTGTATGCCAGTCTTACAGCACCACACACGTTGTTCAGGTGGTGTACGGCTCCACTTTCCCATTTCCACTCGCAGTCTGTGAGAGGACAACCAGAACCGTGTAAAAAAAAATGTGTTATTCTTTAATATTCTTCAATATATGATGCATTACTGGTGTAAAGTGGATGAATGGATACGTCTGGGTTGATGGCTCGGTAGGTTTTGTAACTTGTTCCCTCTTTAGACTATAATTTCTCAATCATCTCCATAGGGTGACTCAATATGATTTTGTTTCTCCATCATCTCAGACAGAGCAATGTTCTACAAACGCCAGCATCATTATAAAGCTGTAATGATTAGTCAATCAGTCATTAGTCAACCTACAAAAAAAAAAGATTTGAGACTGTCTTGACAATTGATTAATAGTTTTTAAAATTAATGAAAACATTTTGTTTCTCTGTTCAGCATAAGGAGGGACTGGTAAATGTTAAAAAACTGGCAATACAGAGGAAATGACACATCTTTCTCAACCGCTCTCAATTCTTCCATCTTGTTTCCAGGGAATTCTTTGATGGCACCAGTAGGACGATGGCAAAAAGGCAAAGATCTGTCATGGTACTCAAGAGACAAAAAAGGCGCACCTTTGTCCAAAGAGGATGAACTCGCTGCTGTCAAAGCTGCAGAACACGAGGCACTGATGGCTGCTCTGTACGTATAACTTCCTATAAAAGAAATGGTTGACAAAACACAAGTGTGGGTCAACAGATGTGATCAATTAACCGTATCCATTCTCCATCTAGAGGGCACAAGAATATGAAGAGGCAACCAACAGGCCTGACCAAAGAGGTATGTCACTTTGTTTGGTATTGCTTTCAGTCAAACCTTGTGAACAGTTTTGAAGCACTTGCCTTTATTGTAGTTTTTCCTCATTCGCTTTGGCTCAATTCTCCAATGAGATTTATTTTTTTCAAAACAATAAGTTCAAATCTCTGAACAATTAGTTTGTTGTTCACAACAGATTTAGAATTCCTCATTTATTCAAGCAAATTGAACTAGTTTTGGCACAGGTGTGCAAAAGAGTAATTTCAATCGTCTACAATTTGCACAACAACCACTTTGTCACCCTCGTCGCAACTTCTAAACGTTCTTTCATCGTTTCAGCCATCACGTGCAAAATGATCCATTCAATTATAAAAATCTGTCAGACATACATGATATTGAATAAATATCTATGAAATGGTGGAAATTAGTTGTTTTTTATTGAACTCCCACATGTTTTTTCATCATTGCAGAATTTTTTAATTATTTATTTTATTATATTATTTTTTATTATTTTGTGGCAAATTTTCTTTTCACTGTATATGACTTTACATGAAAGATCGAAGGTGAATTATCTGTTTATAAAACATGTAACGCATTGCTACACAAATACATTTACTGTAACCACAAATGTGAATACCCCGTTTCTGTGTCTACAGCATTGTAGCCTACAGTATTGACTTTTCTCGTTCAACTTTTACCTGCTGTTGAAGGGGAAATCTAAAAAGCTCCATGCGATACACAACAGCATTCAGCTGGACAAAACTGACATTCTTGTATCGTAGACTAAGTAGTTAGTGTCAAGATAAAAGTAGAACATATATTAGCATATAACAAACATTTCCTGTGTTGACTTCCATGGTGAAGAAACATTTCATTTTGGTGGCATTAGCCAATGTACTGACACAATAACAGAGTTTTGAAGCATAAATGAAATGTTTTGGGTGAGTTGCTACCTTTTGCAGACATGCAATAGAGTTGTAATGTCCCATGAAACAATTGTGACGATTGCACTTACAGTTTAGAGAAAACTGTTTCATTAAATGACTGAAAGCGATTGAGAAAAACTGTAAAAAAAGGTTGAATGATTTTAATTTTTCCCAATTTTGATACCAGGACTTTGCAGACGTTTGCAGGAGGGAAGAGGCTGATGGTGAAGAGAGAAATGTGGACCGTGTCTCAGGCTTGGGAAGCTCCAGGTGATTTTTTTTTTTCTTCTTTCTTTTATTACATTTGTTGCTATTACAGCTATTATACTATTATTTGTATATTCAGAATGAGAACAATGAGAAAATGCAGACATTAACATGGAAAGTCCCAATCATGGAGAGTGTTAAGACGTTCTCACCTGCATATTGTCAGAAGGAAGAATTTATGGGCATTTATCTTCATATTTTAAACATCCTCTTCATATATATAAACGCAGCATCTCAGACATTTAAACATCCATCACCTTTGAGGGTTTCAGTTCACTAAGATCCTACTTTTTAATGGTTGTAAGGTCTTTCTTTCTATCCTAAAAATAGTGTTTGTTTTAGAGCAAACAACATATTGGTAGGAAAAATGGCAATATTCGTCTCCGCCTCTCACCACGTTCTACTTTTTGTTCTGTTAAATCTCATGAAATCGTTCCTCTTGACATTCAAGTGTTGGCAAGAGAGCCCTTATCTTAATAGACTGTGATTGTAAAGTGATTGTTTATAAATGAGTGTTTCCATCTACAGTACAGGGTCAAGGAAAATGGTGCTCTCCCAAAAGGAAAAGGAGGCAGCTAAAATTGGCTTACCCGTTTTTACGGTAAGCTCTTATCCTCACTGTCAAATGTCCCTGAACGTTTTTAAGATGCAGATGTTTATAATGTAAGTGCAAAGCAGTTTGATTTAAATATCTTTTGCAGGTAGGGAAGAACCTTTTAAGAGTTTCTTTCATTGGATCTACAACTTGATGCAAAGATTAAAGAAATGCTTTCTTTACAGCACCACAAAACTGAAGCTTGTCCTGAAACCTCAACAACGAAGACGTCTCAGAGTGTAGAAAAGGGGGACATGGAACAACGGTGAGTCTGCATTATATTAGTTACCACCTAAGATAACTTACTGAGCATAAACACGTAGTTCTACTGGACAAAATGTGATCCTGTATCCATTTTCCATGTTTACTTCAATAATACTTGTCTTTATTACTTTTTTTTCTTTTTTTTTTTTACTCTGTAGGCACGAGAGCAAAAAGAAAAAGAAAGAGAAAAAGAGCAAAAAGGAGAAAAAGAAGAAGGAAAAAAAGAAGAAAAGGCAAAGAAGAGATTCGTCTTCTTCGGAGTCAGACGACAGAAAGAGGTTGGTTCCTTTCTCCGTGCAAGATCTTTTTGCCTGAGGGTGGACAAAATAGCAGGAACACTATTATTAACAAACCTATTTGTTTACCTATACCTATACCAAACATATTCCCACATCATGTATTTGGAAGAACACGTCTAATTATTACAGGCTTCACAAAGGTTGCATTAATGAGTGACGCTGTATTTTATTTTGTTAAATTATTTTGTTTGTTACTGTGTCCATCTCCTGTATAGCATCTAATTTTGCAAACATACAGTACAGACCTGCTATGAAGCAAATTAGTTCGTCTGCCAGCACTAGAGGGCACTAAGGCACCGTCCTACACACAGCATCTTGCATTACCTTTTAAATTCGGGGTGAATTTATCACAAGAACTTAGATATATCCTGGTGTGGAGGGTGGCGGGGGGGGGGACTTATTAGTAATAATGTAATGTATGTGCTGGTGAGAGAGGAATCATAATGTGACGGTAGAGTACAGAATTATTAATATAAGTCGTTAAATATACAGACAATTGTCCACACGATAGCCAGTTATATTAACTTACAGCTGCCATTAGGTGTTTTCTGTGGACGTCACTATAAAGCTCATTTGGCAGCTACTTTTTTCCCCAGACTAACAACATCTTAACCACGACCCAATCATTGATTGTTTGTTTCCTTTTTACTCTTCAGGCACAAAAAGGACCACCATCATCATAATCCATCATACCACAGTCAGAGTGGAGCCAGACCCCATGACAGCCATTCAAGGTGGGGAGCAAAGGCCGAGCGACAGCCCTCCCACCCCCATCATCGACAGCAGCGGCATGACACAGACTCCTCCGATGGGGGGTCTCCTGTCCCCCGTAACCCTGTCAGCCACAAGACGGCCCCTGCTGGTGCCACACAAAGCCACAGGCGGCGCCACGACACAGACTCGGATGACTAATGTCCTCCCCACCCCCCCAATTCAAAGACGCATAACGCGGACAGAACGCTCTACAGCAGCTCGACTGGCCCCCGAAGACCTCATTTACCCTGAACAGCCTTAACGGACTGCGGAGGTCGATGTGTCTGACTCGCAGGATTTGGCCTCGTGTTTTAACTTCTTTGCCCCATTAAGTTGGTCAGTTAGTCATGATGGGACGCTGGTGTCTTTTGTGTTATTTTGGATTGTGTTTGACAACAAGTTAATTTTTTAACACATTTGATGTGATTTTTAAACCACCAAATATCACATTTATATATTGTCACAGGTTGAGTTTTTTTAATTTTTATTTCATTAGTGTAAAATACATTGCAAGATAAAATATTTTGAAAGCAGAAAAAAAAATATGTTTTCCGTCTTTTCTTGTGTGCCATAACATTTTTCCTGGAAACTACTTTCCTGACACTCTGTGTTTAGGATGACTTATATGAAACAAAAAAAAACCGGATACAGATCATTCTTTATATAAACATTTCTATTTTATGGTATCATACATCTGGCAGCTTTTCTGCAAAGCTGAAACTTTTGAAGGTTGTCAAGTCAATTTCATTTGTTCAGCCCAATATCACAAATCACAAATTTGCATCAGGGGGCTTTACTATCTGTACTTGTGGCAAGTTGTGTCATCAGCACAGTAATGTTTACATCATTAAAGGTGCAGTTTGTAAGATTTGGCAGCATCTAGCTGGGAGGTTGCAGATTGCAACCAGCTGAAACTTCTTCCGTGTGCCAAGCGTGTTGGAGAACTATGGTGGCCGATGTGAAAACGTGAATGTCCCTATCTAGAGGACTAGGTATGTAGCTATAAACGGCTCATTCTAAGGTAACAAAAATACAACAGTTCTTATTTTCAGGTGATTATACACTTAAGTATAGGCTAAGTACTAAATGTTACACACCGTTCCTTTAACATCAGAATTACAGAGAAAAAATGTCTTTAAATATAGGACATTGCTGCTGTCTCATGCAAAATTAAGCCTATGTTAAGCAAGTGTGTTTCTTTTAATGTTTGTCTTGAAAATGTTCCAAGATGTTCCTTGATGCCTTTTTTCGTCCTTGCACATGTCCTCCATCCCACTGTGCCTGTTGCACTACTCAGCAGCTCCGGCCCTTTTCTTTTCTCAGTCATGCCAGCGCTCCTTAATCCCTCACCGTTCTAGGTTCAGCTCCCTGACTGGTGTGATACCATTGGAATGCTCTCCACTGGTCATAATAGAGTGTAGTGTTTGCATTTGCCTTGAATTGGTCTGAAAGAGGGTATTCTGCTGGCTGGCACCTGGGGGGTGCACTAAAAAAGAGCAAGGCATTCATAAAGAAGAGTGCAGAAAACCAGGCTGGTCCTTTTATATGGCCGAGTACCGTTAGACTGCCGCACACAAACCAAGCTGACGGAGCAGCAGGAGAGGAGGCCACACAAAGCAGCCCTATGAGGGACCCAAGACTCCAACTCCCTCCCCTTCCACTACCACCATACTTTGCTGCCATGTTTTATAGGCTTGGCTGCATTAACCATAGCAGCCTAATCAACCTGCAAGAATGCTGTCCTAGATTGCCACCCCTACACAATGTGAAACAGGGTGTGCTCTCCACATTACTGCTTTAACCCAAACATCGGGTGGTTTACATCACCTTGGGGCATCACATTTCTCCCCGGGTCAAAGGGTGACGGCCCCGACAGGTTGCTATGAGACCAGAACTGCGTTCCAATACCCATACTATTTAGTACGCCAGAAAAATATTTAGAATGTCCCAATACATAGTATGTCAAATGCGGAATGCCAAAAATACCAGGATGTCCTACTTCATCTGGTCGCATTTTGCAGTATGCAAGCCAGCATGCTTTTCTGGCTATTCTGACCCACAATCCTCTGCACAGCGGACATATGAGCAAGAGGGTCAAAGTTCAAGGAGCAATTTTATGACGTAGTACGTCCGTATTGTATGTATGCTGCATGCAACAGTACGTACTTTGTAAGGGCAGCTGCAGTACGTACAATAAGTAAAAAGAAAAAAATATGCGATTTGGAATGTAGCCCAGGTTTTTGGGGTTCAATTTTTTTTATTTTTTCCTGACATGTTTTACTATTGTGTTAGGGTTGCAACAAATGCTTTAATTCAACAGAAAAGTAGCACATACTCAGAATATGTCTTTTTCACATCAGCCATTTTGACATGTCATTGCAGGGTAAACACAGGTGTAATTAATAACATTAATTATGGCCGTGATCCATTTAGATGGGCCAAGGCCCTGGTACTGTGCATGCTGGCTCACTGGAAAGGCTGTGACACACTAAATAGAATGGGACCATAATTAATTTGATCATTTAGACCTGTTTACTCTGCAATGACATTTTGACTTCGTCACAGTTGGAAAAGCACAGGTGTAAATAATGAAATTAATGATGGCTGAATTCCATTTAGCCGCTTTGATTTCAGGTTCCTTGTATCATGCATGCTGGCTCACTGTAGCATTTGAATACAACAGAGCCAAAATGGCTACTGTGACATAATATTTGGCATGTTCTGCTTGATAAATGACTGAAAATTGACTAATCCATTTCAGCATTATTGTATATATAAAAAGGTAGTAGGTTTTGATGTGCATATGATTTTGTAGCAAAGATGCCAATTTTCAATGTAAAATGACAAAAATACTACCTTATGAGGAACACTGTGCTTTGAGCATTTGCTGATATCTGGATCCTCAGAACTAGACAATGTTAGTATAAATTTGTATGGAGAAAAGCTACATTACGCACCTTAACATTCAGCAGTTTTATTGCATAGAGTGTGAAAATGAAAATCAGTTGCAGAAACATGTTTTTATCCAGTCACTTTAATTACAGTGCTTTTTCCTCACAAAACAAAAGCTTTACATAAAAAAAAGAAGACAAACTTTAAGTAAGAGATTAACATAGTTCTTAAATATTTAGGCAGTTATAAATAAAAAAAAAAACCTGTTTGATTCACCCTCGAGAAATATTCAGAGCAGTAAAGTAACACCCACACCTTTAGAAAAGAAGCTTGAAAATAAAAAAAGGCAACATGTGTCTTGGATAAGAAGGCGTATGTATGGCTTCCTGTTTACCCCAAGCACAATGTGCTGCAAAGGAAGAAATACTGGCACTATGTTAAACATGTAGCTGAAACGGATTTTGTATTGCCATCAAAACGCCACTTCCCAGATTTTGATAACTCTGAATAAAAAAAAAAGGCATGACTTGCTAGAGCCTTTAGTGAAGACAGTAGGGCCATTGTAGTGTGCAACTCCGTAGTTACAATTACCTAACACAGTACACAAAACGAGTTACAGTATAGAGCTGTTGAAATAAGTACTCAGTGGGGTAATAGTTCCTGTGCAGTCTAATGATGTAAACACCCAGTAAATATGCATGTCCCTATAGACCAACAGACCGCATCATGCAGTTTGGTTAACAAGTATATTGCAAAGGCAGCACATGATAAACCTGAGACTCGGAAATACAAAAATCCAATGCTGACTCAACATACTGCCTTTCAAACAACCATGAAGCAGATCGATGTGAGATTGTTGCAGCATTTCTCAATTCAAGCCAACATAATGTAGAAACAAAGGCTGGTAAGTGTTCACTGACTGGAGTTCTCAACTTGGACAAAGTGATGTCAGTACAGAGTACAAATAGTCAATGCCAGTGTTTACTAAATGGTAATTTGGAGGGGCTAGTACATGTAGTCACTCCTTAAAGTAATCACAGTAGCTGCAAGTAGTGCATCAGTGTTTAATTCAGTTTCCTGAAAATTAAAAGCCCCTAATGGATCACTCCCTACAGTACGTCTGACCAGATAATCAGTCATCAGATTGCATTGAGGTCCTGGGCCAACGTGCTGGTAAATTCTTATTCCTCACCTCTCTTTTCTTATTTAATGCACACGTGGCTGCCCAACAGCCAGAAAGAGAAATAACCACCGTAGGATTTGTAAGAGTGCAATAAGCTGCCCCATTACCAAATATATTTACAGTTACATAGAATAAAATAATAAAACCAGACAGCTTTACAAGAATACATCACCCCCACCACTGGCCTGTATGTTTGTGACAATAACAGCTGAGGTGAGGACGGCTTCCAGTACTTTTTTTTTGGGGAAAGGGTAACTCAGTTTTGCAACACCTTAAGAGTAGAGAACAAGGTCAGAGATTGGGTGGAGTAGATTAGTTGTGGACGGCAGGGGATTATTAATTATTCTTGAGCTGAGCTGACAACCATTCCAGTCCTTCGTAGAGGCCATTCCCAGTGGTGGCACAGGTTGCCTGGATGAACCAGTTTCTGTTGCGTAAATTGTGAAGACCCAACTTGTCTGTGATTTCTGCTGCATTCATAGCGTTTGGAAGATCCTACAAACAATAAAATAGTGAGAAGACAAAACATTTGAAGCCAAGTCTGTGAATACAACAGGAAAAACTGGCAGGAAACTGGTTATGCTATACACCGGCTTATATCAAAGATTTTCACAAGTACGACTTACTTGTTTGTTGGCAAACACTAATAGCAGGGCATCGCGCAACTCATCCTCTGTCAACATTCTATTCAGCTCCTCACGAGCCTCCTGACATCGCTCTCTGTCGTTGCTGTCCACAACAAAGATGAGGCCTAGAACAAGAGCAAATGGGGAGCAAATGAGTGTGTGTGTGTGATGTGTCCTGTATCTTTTAACTATAAAGCAGTTTAGTGAATATTTTAATAAAAAGCCCATTACAAAGTGACTGATGTAAAGCCAAATCTCAGGCACTAAGGTTTTGACATAATTAAACGCACCCTGTGTGTTCTGGAAGTAATGACGCCACAGCGGTCGAATTTTGTCTTGACCACCGACATCCCATACTGTGAAACTGATGTTCTTGTACTCGACTGTCTCTACATTAAAACCTGAAGGAAAAAACAAAACAAAACACAGAATCACATTAAAAACAAAGTTCTCATTTAACAGTAGTAAGGACACAGAACACATGTTTACACATCATTATTTTAGAATGTTTAACTTGCCTATTGTGGGAATGGTAGTCACAATCTCTCCAAGTTTCAGCTTGTACAAAATAGTTGTCTTTCCAGCAGCATCCAGACCCACCATAAGGATCCTCATCTCCTTCTTCCCAAATATACTATTGAAGAGGTTTGCAAATGCATTCCCCATGACAGCTGGTGATGGGAACCTACTTTGGCAAAAAAAAAAAGAAAAACAAACCTGAGGAGAAACAACAGATCAATTGTTGAAGTTAGGGCAGCATGGAAGACTATGGCTAATAATAAAACAAGAGTGTTAGAGCTAAAACGATTTATCAATTAATCAGTCATTGGACCAAAAAAAATCTCCAATTTTGATAACTGATGAATTGTTTAAAAGGGACTGTTTGTAACTTTTTACACGTGTAAATCTACCGGGTCGGGATTCCATGCGCGCTCGCGTGTGGCCGGAGTCTCTGCTCACTGCTCACTGCTCACTCCACACCGCAGGAGAGTTAGTAGCTCTGAGAATATCTAGTGAATGTACAGTGGACCTTTGTGCAGAAATAAATGCTGCAGCTCCTCCAGACCAACAGAGGTTTTCCATGTCTTGTGAAGTGACGGGGCTCCGCAGCGAGCGACGTTATGGTCTCCGACCAGGTGCCGATGTCTCCGTGCGGGCGAAGTCGGGAGACGAGAACGTTTTTCTTCCTGCTTCAGCCCCAGAGGCTGAAGCAGGAAAAGCCAACACTAGGATCAGCATTGATTCATGGAGACCTTCGTCTGGTCAGCTAACATTACTGCCAAGCAGCTGAAATAAAGAGTGATATTGTGGTTTTAGCTGACGTGTGTCACCTCACTGTTTTGAGCGATGCTCGCTCATGTCTATTTAGAGCGAGCACAAGCGCGAGCCCGATGCTGACTTTCGTTGACTTAACGGCCACAGGTGTCGCTGTTAACAAGCATTTCTGATTCTTACAAACAGTCCCTGTAAGTATTGTTTCAGCAAAAACTGAGTCACTGCTTATATTTGTCTTGTGGGATATTAATCTGACTCTTTTAGGGTTGGTGGTCGCACAAAACCACCTATTTGAAGTCATAATCTTGGCTCGTCTATTTTCTGACATCTGACAATTCTCAATAATCGGCAGGTGTAATCATGAAAGGCCTGGTTCCAAAGTGGTTAAATGTGCGGACACATTGCTCTATTTCTACCGACAGGAATTACGTTACATGGAATAGAAATATAGAAAGGCTTGCCTATAGAGATGGGTTTTTAGAAGCCGCTTAAAACAGTCCAGAGATTCAGCAGCTCTAATAGATTGGGGGAGGTGATTCCAGAGAGTTGGGGCTAAAACAGAAAAGGCCTGATCACCTTTTGTTTTGCAGTTTGAACGGGGGATGGATAAAAGGCCAAGATTAGAGGATCGAAGTGTTCCGACAGGTCGAATATGGAACAAGGAGATCAGCAATGTAACTGGGGGCAAGGTCGCGCAGTGCCTTATGTGTAATTAGCAAGATCTTAAAGTTGATTCTGAATTTTACAGGGAGCCAATGGAGGGATGCCAGAACAGGGGTGATGTGAGACCGACGGCTAGTTCTGGTTAATAGCCTGGTCGCTGCATTTTGAACCACCTGTAGGCGATTTAAAGCAGATTGACTGAGGAAGGTGTAGAGGGAATTACAATAGTCTAGACGGGAGAATATGAAAGTGTGAATTAAAAGTTCAAGATCCATGGAGGACAAGATGGATCTGATTTTTGCAATGTTTCTTAACTGGAGAAAGCAGGTCTGGACAAGTTTAGTGACATGATGGTCAAAAGTCATATTCCGGTCAAAGAGGATACCAATATCATCATCACCAATATGTAGGCCATATAGTTTTCCAACATTCAAATGATGATCCATTTCACACACATACGCAGCTAAAACGAAAAAGAACCAGATGGGACTGTACAGAAACATCTGAGATGAACCACCGACACATTCAGTTATCTCATCACAGGTTGATCTGAGACCAGGGAATTAAATTAGCACCTGCCAAATACAGGGTAAATGTTGGCTGCGGCAGGTAAAAATTTCAGGTCACCTGCCACCATGGCAGATATTATAATATATTAAATAATATTATTTTTAAAAAGCAATTCCTAAGTTAAAAATAGTCAGAGATTGAGGATACATGATCCATATTTCTACTGTCTGTTACCACTGACTCAGTGTTTACTAGGGGTGGAAGAAAATATTGAAAATATCGAGTATTGCAATATTATGTTTTGTGATACTGTATCGATTCTCAGTTAGTTTACAAGCAAAGATTAACTCAGTCAATACCACATTATATCGCAATATATTGAATCGTAACCCCTGTATCATGACAGGTATTGTATTGCCAGATTCTTGCCAATACACATCAATCTTAGTGTTTACGATTCTAAAGCGTTCTACATAGATTTCAGAAGTGGCAGACAAAAACAATTGTGTGGCTAGTAGAAATGTTCAGTGACCTGAAGCAGTGGCAGGTGAAGAAAAGACTTAATTTCAGACCCTGTCTGAGACACCGGAAATTAAATTCCCAATGCTCAATTTACGATACAACGAGTCCTCTAAATTTGTAAATTTTTCTAATCTAACAAGGGAAAATGTTATATTTGGTACAATTGTGAAAGATCCCGTACATGACCTCAATTCCGTACTCATTCTTGGAAAGTTTTTTATACGTAAAAATAGATTCCTGAAATCAACACCAAATTTCTCTGTTTTTCACAAGGAGCTGTGTCTTTACTTTTCATCTCTGAAACATATGAAGAAAAAGAATGCTATGAAGCTTTCAATGTTGGTTGAGGACCTTAACTTTACAGAGAACCTCTGTAGCACTATTAGCACTATTCCCACATTCCCTTACTTTTGTTTGTTCACTTTTGTTTGTTTCTTTGTTTTGTTTTTTTCTCTCTTCATCCACACTCTTATGCACTGTACGCCAATTTCCAGGCTTGTCTGTTCCCTTGTAGTTTTGGACTGTTCTGTACGATGCCATATTGTAATGTAAATTTATCAACAAAAAAAAAAAGTACGATATAACGTTGTTTTAGTTTTTTGTTTTAACTAAATAACGCGTCCCAGTGTGGTTTCTCAAATTGGGAAATTGGATCAAGGATCATGAAAACACATTTGATTAGGACCGAATAGGGTGTAACGTAAGGTAACGCACAGAGATACTTTTTAAATGTTTTGTTTTGTTTAATATCTTTTTTAGTAGTATGATTTTATTTTTGCTTTATTTGTTTCAGTCCAGTCGATGGTTTAAATTTGGGAGCAATTTGTTGTGAAAAAAAACCCAATCAGTAACTGTTTATGAATTCTTTATGGACTGGAAGAGTCGATAGCATTTCCATTCAGTGTTGTTTTTCCCATCCATCCAAAGATGCACTTTATATCTTGTAAACAAGCTTAATAATAGTGTTTCAACTCAAACCTGATTTGTTTTTAGTTTTAGAGGGTAAAATTAGGTATCATTATTATCTACTCACGATCTTCCTCTTTGTCAGAGTTTTGGTTCATTTTGTAAAAAGAAATTTAATGAAATCTTAAGTAAAGAGGTAAAAATGATACACCAAAGTACGGTTAATATGTTGTACTACCTTCTCATTTGCAAGTGCCTTCATCATTTCAAGTGTTAACCTAACGATTTAAGTTGATCCACAGATTCTATCCAGTGAAACATTTCTTACAGAAGTTAAAGAGTGACATAGATGTAAATTGTTCCTTCTGCAAATCACTTCCCGAGACTTGCTCTCAGTTATTCTGGTCCTGTAAATTTACATGTGAATTGTGGAAAGATGTCAATTTTATACTTGTTAACATTTTCTCAGATTTTGCACTGTACTATAGAAATATTATATTTGGTTGCTATGATTACAGCGACAAAGACAGTAATGCATTTTTTTTTATTAATTTCATTTTAATTCTCACGAAGTTCCACATTCACAAGTGTAAATTTACCAAAAAAAGCCTAATTTCTTTGTATTTATGAAAGAAATGGAATTATCTCTGTCAACAATTTCTTCCTCAAATAACAAAAAAGCAATGAAAACAATGAATGTACGCAATATCTCTAACATTTTTAAGTGGAATTATTGTCATACTCTCGCATGGTCTTTTTTTATTATTACTTATTTATTGTGGGGTTTTTTTTTATTTTATGTTTGTTTTGTTTTGTTTCATTTCTGTTGTCCTTTTATTTTTGGCACAGCTCTTTGTTTGTTTTCGCTGTGCCTGTTAATGTTTTCTGCTGTTACTATGTATACTGTAATTTTGAAATAATAATAATAAAAAATAAATAATAAAAAAAAGAATAGGGTGTAACGTAACGTAACGTAACGTAATGAGGTCACAAACACGCTTGTAGAACAGTATCAACTATGACGTCATCCTGTAATGCTGCTCATCAACATGTTTTCTAAGCAAATCATAGATTATATGTTAAGACACCCTGGCAATTTTCTGCAAATTAATACCCAAAAGGCATCTCACTGGAGCACTTTGACATGTACAAAAAGCTGCCCGTCTAACCTACAGTAGATTCACTTTATTGTCATTTCACTGAGTATTTGCATACACAGAAGCAAGCTAAATATAGTTTCTCCCAGCAGCTCCCCTCAGTGCATTAAAAAGGATAGAATAAATAAGTATTAAAATTAACAATACAAGAATAAAATAAGTAAACGTTTCAGACACAATTTCATACACTTTGCAGTCGTGTTAAGCAGCAGAGAAAAGTGCATTTATGTCCATAAAGTAAAGTGCTGTGTACGTAAACAAACAACTAACACTCGTCTGACCAGTTCAGATTATTAGTTAGCGTTACTTTATTACTTTATTTACTGCGATTAGATGAGATTTCATTTACTCACGCCAACTTAACCGAAGACATGCGTGCACAAGTTGGTTAAATAAGTTAATGACAGGAGGAATGTCTGGTTAGTTGACTCAGGGATTAGCTCTTAGCTCAAAGTTAGCACATGTTTCTCTCTAAACTCTCCTGGATCATATCAAACCCGCTGGCCGCAAAGACCACGTTGCCTTGAAAACTCATGGCTTTTTGTACGAGTACGTTCATCTAAACACAGTTCTATGAATTGTCTTCATTAAAGTCTCGCTGGTTTACTCACACAGCTGATGTGTTTCCTTCTTTGAGTCTTCAAGGCGTTTCCTCCTTCCTCAACTGAAAATAGAGACAATTTGACACGTCAGAGCTTCCGGTTCAGAAAAACTCCCCTTGAGTCTGGGAGATGTCGCCCCCCTGCGGTGGAGGGGAGACTTACAGGTTAATTGGCTTACTTTAAAGGTCCCATATTATAACAAAGTGAGATTTTCATGTTTTTTTTTTATTATAAAGCAGGCTTAAAGGGACTATTTGTAACTTTCAGAAATGCTTCTTAACAGCGACACCTGTGGCCGTGAAATCAACGAAAGTCAGCGTCGGGCTCGTGCTTGTGCTCGCTCTAAATGGACATGAACGAGCATCGCCCAAAACAGTGAGGCGACACACGTCGGCTAAAACCACAATATCCCTCTATATTTCAGCTGCTTGGCAGTAATGTTAGCTGACCAGACGAAGGTCTCCATGAATCAATGCTGATCCTAGTGTTGGCTTCTCCTGCCTCAGCGCAGGCTTCAGCAGCGGGGCTCCCCAGCGAGAAACTCGTCTCCCTCCGCCCGCAGCCGGAGAGAGCAGGAAGACACCGACAACCAGTCGGTAACGAGACAGTAACGTTTCTCTCTGCGGAGCCCCATTACTTCCCAAGACACGGGAAATCTCTGTTGGTCTGGAGGAGCTGCAGCATTTATTTCTGCACAAACGTCCACTGTACATTCACTAGATATCCTCAGAGCTACTAACTCTTCTGCAGTGTGGAGTGAGCGCGCGTTCACGTCTAGAGGTGGAGCGAGCTGAGCGAGAACGCGCGCACTGTCTGAGTGAAGGCGAGCAGGCAGAGGAGACGAGAGAGCGGCCACACGCGAGCGTGCATGTATGCTGACCCGCTACATTTATACGCTTAGAAAGTTACAAACAGTCCCTTTAAGTCTTATATAAATACTGTGAAAGTATCGAAACACTCAATCCACAGGGGAATACACACAGCCCGTATTCACAAACTCTGCATGGCTGTCAGGATTTCTGCCCATTCGTGATGTCACGAATATACAATATTTAGACCCTTGACACAATTTTAAACGTAAACATACTAAATGTGTCCCAGTTTATTCCTTGTTGCAGTCAAGGCCTATTGAAGGAGGCTGGGTCACGCGCCATCAACGCGTCATATCTTCGGGGGTATAAGACATGCGCAGTAAAATCTCGTCTGCCCTCGCCGAAATTGAGCCAATCGCAACGCACGACCGCAGCTTCGGTTACACTGCACATGCGTTATATACCCCATAGCCCAAGACCGATGTCCGCCCTTGACCGCCCTTAAATGTGTCCCAGTTTATTCCTGGTTACAGTGTATGTGAATGTCATCAGCTGACAGGAAGTACAAATGGACCCAAGCTGTTGCCTAGCAACGCAATTCTGTTGCAATTCCGTCAAAATGCGCTAAAATGGAGCGTTTCAGACAGAGGGTAAATACAGGCATATTCAGGCAGACAGTGTGAGGACAATAAAGTTTTTTTTTTTTAACATTACAGCATGTTCTAGTAGAAAACATGTTCTAGTAGAAACACAAAATAAAAGTATGAACCTGAAAATGAGCACAATATGGGACCTTTAAAACTGTTTGGTTTAACAAAAAAAACCTTTAACTCCAGGACCAAATTGGTAGATTTATCCTAGAGATTTTAGCTGCATGTTATGACTCACTTACTTAACATGGAGAGTGTTCAAGTATTCATAAAAAATAAATACTTAATTAATACATATAATTACTAAATACATATTTCATATTCATACAAAATTAGAGTTGTGTTATATTGTCAGTCATTCATTATCTGTTTATGGATCAGTTACGGATGCTTCACATAAGATGTTATAGTTGTTTTGCTTACAAGTACAATATGGTGTGTTATAAGCCATTTATTTATTTATTTATCTTTTTACTGCTTATCCATGTTAAATTGGGGGTGTTAAAATAAAGTGCTCTGGTGAGGGGTCAAGTGTAATATTATTGAACTTTTTGAACGAATATCATAAACCCAAATACACAATATTGTGATTTGAATGATCAACAATATATAAACGGAATATATAATAGAAGGTAATACAAAATAACAGCATAACAAATTTTATAATGCTTCTGTGGATTGTGATGGCATCCCCTCAACCACATATCATGGTTTTGCAATTCAGGAAGTATGGACATTATATGTTTATTTTTTAAAGGGACTGACACATAAACATAGAATATTCACTGAAAAGTCTAATGCAGAATGTGATAGCATTTACAGCCCAAGCTAATTTACAACACTGGTCCTTAGATGGGCTACATTGTGAAATAAAATATATGCATTATTACAACATACAAATACAAATAATATTCGCATTTCAATAAATATATCATGGATAGAGATAGTCTACATTTCTAAAACTTTTGTGCCAAATTGAATTTGGATACATGCAGGTCTAATATGGATCAATTTGATATGAAAAAAAGCATGGAAACTCCTCATATAGTGTGAAGTGATGAATTATGCGCTATGTATTAACTGTCTAGACCAGGGGTCGGAAACCTTTACTATTAAAAGAGCCATTTTAGTCAAAATTTCAAAAAAAAAATCTGTCTGGAGCCGCAAAACATTTGAGCATTGTGATGAAAGTAACACAGTTTATAGTCTACGTATATAGTATATAAGTCTAATGCAGTGAGGGCCAAAGTGCAAATGTACTATGGAGTATTAGGGCCACATTGAGGGAAAAAAAATCGGAGATTTTCAGAATAAAGTCATAATTTTACGAGAAAAAAACTTTATTTTACGACAATAAAGTCATAACTTTATGAGAAAAAAGAAAATAACTCTTTATTCTTTATCTTTTTCTTCACTTTATTCTCATAATACTACGACTTTTTTTCTCATAAACTTGTGACTTTATTTTCATAATATTACAACTTTTTTTCTCATAAGCTTGTGACTTTATTCTCGTAATATTATGACTTTATTCTCATATTACAACTTTTTTTCTCATGAACTTTTGACTTTTTTCTCGTTATATTATGACTTTATTCTCGAAAACTCAGATTTCTTTTTTTTTCCCCCATACCCCGTCGTACTGTCGTACCATAGACAATACAACAATAATAAATAAAAATGAAAATGTAAACAAACAGTTATTCAATTCCATTTTTATAAATCCACAGGGAGCCACTGGAGAAAGAGCCACATTTGGCTCCGGAGCCCCAGGTTGCAGACCCCTGGTCTAGACTCTAAATGATGCTTAAAGAGAGGAACTCTTTTATGCCAAGGCAGCATCCTGGTGATGACCTTTGGTCTGTCATACTGTATGGTTTAAATGAATTTAAATCTATGGAAGTATTTAGTTTCAAACTATGCGACTTCCACTTCCTTTTGCTCCTCAACCAGCAGGTCATTAAGGAAAAGTCCAACCACGTTATTGTTGAGCCAGTTGAATTTTAACCAGGGTCAACTATGCCTGCTACCCCCAGCAGAGGGGGCAGCAGGAGGGTAGAAGGGCAGAAGAGAGCAGCAGGAGGGGAGAAGGGTCTATAGTTGGTGATGGACCACACAGTGAAGGCTCATAATGCTGTCTCACTCTGTAGCCATAAATTGTGTGGTTTTGCCCTGCCAAATGCCTGAGAGATCGCTCTCAGCATATTTTCACAGTAACTGGCGTCTTTTTATGTGTTTGGAAGGTGTTTACTGAGTAGTAATTGTTTAGATACTTGTAGATTCTCATTAACCTTTCAATATCAGTGTTGCAATCAAACAGACATGTTTCAAATCCTACTTTATTATAACAAAACCCTCAGCATCTAGACAACTTTCTCTCTTTATCTTGTTTTTCTTCTGCAGATATTGTTTGAACCCAAAGCAAAAATTAAGGACGTAGATCTTAGAGCACAAAACAAATTGTTTGTGATCTCTAAAAAAAAAAAAGCATGAACCAAAGGTTTCTTAAAGGGTCAGATGTCTTCAGATGAAAACACAAATTCTGGCACATTTTGGGTTTGACTTGATGATCAACAAATGATGTGCTACACTTTGATATATGGAAATTCTGCAAGCTATGGGTTCATCTAACCTTTTCAAAATCTATTAAAAAAAAAAAAACTCATGACAGTAAATCTAAAGACAAGACAGTTTATGAGTTCTAGAAAAGGTTGCATTTTGGTGAACGCAGTGATATCTATGTAGTATATAGGTGGTGTGTTCTGCATGCTTAGTAAATAAGAGCAAAGTTTGTGCAGTACTGACAAGTTTGGAAAGTCACATTTGCACAACAAAGAACAGCCGACCCCTTAGTGTACAATCCATTAAAATTAATGTGCTCTCCTGATATTTATACTTATTTCAATGGTTACCGATTTTTCTACCTAAACACTTTTTTCACCTATTGGATTCAATATTTTCAAATTTTATATGAGGGTAAAACGCCAAGAATTTGGGAACTCAGTCTACCAAACCTACTATCTAGAAGCTAGACTAGACTAAAAGCTAAATCTTGTCTCTCCTTATCCTTAAAAGCCCTGGTGTGTAACAGCCTTTCATTTAAACCTAGACGACTCTCCTCTAACCCCGTAGTTATTACCACTTTGAAAGCCTGGCAACAAATAAGGCAGCAGTTTGGCTGGACTTCTCTGCCCCCAGCTACACCTATTAGTAACAATCAATTCTTTCAACCAGTCAAGATTGACTCAGGATCTGTCCTGGCACAGACAAGGCCTATCCTGGGGGAACCTTTAAGTTTGCTAGCTTTGCACAATTACGCTCCACATTGCATATGCATGCAGCTGTGTGTGTGCATTAAGTGTGTGTATGAGTGGGTAAATATGTGTGGAGATGTGTGGGTACATAGCCTACATCTTTGGCTGCGACCTTGTGGGCTGCATGTAATGCTTAAAGTTAGGTTGACATGTGGAATTTGTCTATTACCAGTTACCCCCTTTTTTTTAGTTGTACAATTATTTTGTTACCTATATTTTATGTAGGTCTGTATTTTATTCAAGAATTATTATTTAGTTTATTTTATTTAATTATGATTATTTTTGTTTTTATGAGCAGGGAGGGGATTTCTGGGGGTGACATTGGGGGATGGAGTGGGATATTACTGTCTTAAAAGAAAAACATGATATCTGTAATACCTCATCATCTGTGCAGTTTTTTTTGGATAAAATTTGGTTATAAAAAATCGTTTCACTGAGCATTATAATTTTGATTATCTAAAGCAAATTCATTTTCTAAAATAGTGATATCGAATGCCATGTGCTATCTTGAAAATGTCGTTCACCTGTAACATTGGAACTGTTTAGCATATTTATGTTTAAGGGAGTATATTTCATTTTAGGTTGTAACAGTATCAGACGTACTAACATAAACAGCACAGAACAAGGGCTTCAACTCTGCACTGTTCTGTAATTTCTTAAAGCAAAAATACAACACAGACTATGAAAATTAAAGAAAATATAGTTTAACAAGACTAGAAGTAGCTGTAAACTATTGTTTGAGCTATTAAAAGCAAAAGTCAAACCCCCATTAGCAATAGCAGCTGACCTCTTTTTTTATTTTTTGAGGATTCTAACTAAAATTGAAAAAAAAAATACTTTATGGGGTTAACATTATCATAGTATGCTTTTATAACGTACCATGAGCTGGATGTACAGTAAAGATCCTGGGGGGTAGTGCTAAATCCGCCTTTCCATGCTCCACAGGCAAACGCGGCAGTAATATCCATGTGAAGGGCTCTCCTCCTTCATCGTTTCTCCTTTTCGGCTTCATATCTCACTAGTTACTGACAGTTGTGATGTGTGGACCAGAAATAGGACAGTAGGGGGTGTATATATCGCCCCCTCAAAGCACACACACAAACACACAAACAAATTCTGATGCCCCGCTTGTGTCAACGCTTTGACAACTTTCTTCCACACATGCACGTGTGCACTCTCTCTCTTTTTTTAAATCCCTTCTTTATTTGTGTCAAATGTGTCCCCAGAACACCTATACATATATATACCTGCAGAGGGGACAGCTACAGTAGGACTATAGATTTTCAAGGTAGTCCCCTTTTTCAGCAGGAAAAATATGCTTTTGGTAAATTTCTGGGCAACGTATGCAGACTACATCATCACCTGAGAGGCGTTATCCAAGTCGCTGAGTCAGTCAAGCCCAAATCAAAGTACATTTATGGCTGATGAGGCAGAGAGTGAGGTTTGTCTGCAGTTTGTGAATGGAAAAGGGCTGCCAAGGAGCCAAACAGGCTTCCCAGTAGGAAGTGGGTTAGGATTTCAGTAGGGGCCTGACTCCCCTCTGAGACGAGGCCTTGCAAGGATAAAAAACGCTCAGTAAGGGGCTTGGGAACGCTGATCTGGTGTGTGTGTGTGTGTGTGTGTGTGTGTCTGTGTGTCTGTGTGTGTGCGCGCATAAAAGTATATGCATAAAAGAGAAGTGTTATCTGCAGTTTTGTGAGCCTTCAAATTCTTAAATATTAAATCATTCAAAGAACTTATTTTGGATTTGGAGTTACGGTGTGGGGTTTCAATAATCATAACAATCATGATAATAGAAGCCCACTATGGGATGGCCCACGGGCAACCAATAGACTGCTGTGTGAGTCGTACAAAGGAGCTGGTTTGGGCTAAGCAGTGCTGGAACTCGGATGGACAGGCATGGGATGCCTCCCTCTGCGTCTCATGTCCTGGATTATAGGTCGGGCAAAATCCCAAAGGAGGTGTGAAGCAGGAAACAAACCAAACATTATTACAACGACCAGCGTCGTTGCCATGAGAGGATCCATGCTGGCTTCATCCATTGGCAACAAGTGCCACTGGGCACCCTACCCCACGCCTCTCACAGTAGGGGGCGCTACAGAGAGAGACAGGCTGGGGCAAAAGGATAAATGTGCACCAGTGTCGGCTGCCAATCACCTTTGTATGGTGATTGTCGGCAGCCTGAAAAGGTCGTTAAGGGGATTTACATAACATTTTGCACTCCGCCCCGGCTACATGCGGAAATATTCGATTCCATATTGAGTCATTACCGCATGAAGATTGTTCTCATGTATTTTGACAGCACAGTTTATGGAAACAAAGGCAATGAGGTAAATGGCAATGTAGAGTATGAAATGCATAGCAAACCACGTTTGGGCAACAAACTTACAATTAAAGATGCTAAAGTTCGTAGCCCACGCATTGTTTTTCTTGCATTAAGCAAATGTTTCCAAATATGTGCAGTACGAATTTCTTCATCCTTGATGCCACAAATGATCTTTAACTGGGTTTTCATTTAAATTTGGGATAATTGTGCTACCGTACATATGATGTAATTCAAATATTGGTTTTCAGTTCCCCCCTTGACCCATTCACTATTCCAATGACAACTGGTCTAGTATATGTGGGATCCATTGGGGTGGATGGGAGATGTCCCGGGACATCCGTGACAGATGGTTGAGACAAGCTCTTCAAGGACGCACTTCCTCAGAAAGGACATGGGGGCCTCTGGCGTGGGATGGGTGGTGGGGGTTGAGGGGTGTATTAAGAATGGGAATCGCTGGCTTGCAGGAAGTGGGTATACTGGCAAGGTGTAAGGGTACGCGCAGAACGCCACATCCATGCCAGGGAACTGGATTTCCTGGTAAAGGATGACTTGGTTGGACGTGACGTTACCATGGTCCATTTCTTCAAATTCTCAGCAACCTTTAAATGACCTGCATTTAACAGGAGATTTCACCTTCTCTGAACTCAAAGGACATTTTGACTGGTGTAATATCTGAGGCTACGTCTGCTCTTTGAAACCTGCTTCAAGCATCCACATGGGCCATGGCGAGCCATTGCAAGATGAAACAACAATGAGGATAAAGTTATTTCTTTGAAAGACTTTTTTGTTTCCCTCAGTGGGTTGGTTTGAAGTTGATTCATGTTTGCTATGTATACAGGTTTTTAAGGGTTGTCCCACCCCTGCTCCCTGTTTTAAATCCAGCTATATCCCATTGGAGGAGGCATCAAAGATTAAAGTGTGAACCTGTTGCACCTTGGGGTAGATAATTGGTTGGAATGCACAGCATGTCGAAGCAGAGCCTCAAGGACCAACCAGCACCAACCGAGACCTGTGGCATCAAAACCGGGTATGTGTCCAGATTTGGCATGTGGGATTTTTCACTTGTCATGTTGATGCCAAATGATTTGTAACATGGTCTCATCTTATTTCTCCAACATTCAGGCATCCGTGACATTGACAGGTTGATTGTAAGTGGCCCTTTGGGCCCTTTAGAGAAGCCTCACGGTGACAGGCCTAACATGCATCCAAGGTGGTCCGGGTACGGTGTTTTTTATTGTAACTGACAACTCGGTTATGTAAGCCCCTCAAAGATAATCCTTAAGTGATTGAATAATGAATTTGGAGGCATTTTGAACATTGCATACAAGTGTGTGCGCCAACGGCCAAAAATCGTGTCACAATTGATAATTCCTCCTTAATATCGTGATGTTTGGTTTACTCCAAAGATGTTAATATAAACATTTAACATGTAAGCTGTTTTATTCATTTTGTTGGTCATTGCTTTGATAGAGAGGGCTTATTTGTGTGTGTATGTGTGTGTGTGTTTAGTGTGTGTGTTGCTCGACGGCGCACCTGTCTGCCTTGAGGCTGGAAAGGCAGCAGCCTCTCATTTCTGGCTGGAACTCGTGCGGTAATGCATTAGAGGGCTTGTCATTGTACTTTATTGAAGGGCTCTGACAAGCTATTTGACACCTCTGACAGGGTCAAAGGTGTCAACCTGCTCAGACTGACAGGGAGATGGACACATGAGGGCACAGGCAAATTAGGTTGCTACCCGATTCAATTGCAGGTTGTAGCCCCAGGGCACTTTGCTAAGCCTGGATGTAGTCATGTTTGATGAGGAGAAATGCAGATGACTAACCATACTTAACTCATCTTTGCATTTTGTATTTTTCCTCTTTGTGATATTTTCCTTATGATGTCTTTGTGTTTGGTTTCTATTGAAGGCAGACAAAACCATCTGTAGATCTATTATACATTGGTGTGGGGCTCAACATCAGAAAAGGCTACAAGGCGAATGGATAATGGCAGTTGCATGTGATGTTTTACTCACCTCTCAAATGCATTTTTTGCATGTCCACATCAAATACAGAAATGGGTAACAAACTGGAAATGGTTATTTATCTGAATAAATTGACGATTAGCACATTATGTCACAATAATTTAAAATATCGTGCATACACTTGCATGTAAAGATGTTCAGAACTACGGGCTTGTAGGGCCACAAAACGGCAAACAATTTAGCTGAAACTGCACAGGATGGAAATAATGGCACAATGAATTCTAAAGTCTCAAATCCTTGTTAAGACCCTCCATCTTTCAAACTAAACTGGATCACACCAAGAATCTCCTATCCCTTTATCCTGTTTAGATCCTCTAATCCCTCAGCCATTTTCCGTTCTTTCTCCCTTTTTTTTTTCTCATTTCAAATGGCAACTGTTTGGTTGTCCGGCATTGGAACGTTGAGAATTTGTCCTCCGACTGAAAGGAAAGTAACTATATTGAAGAAAGGAAGAACAGCTTGACAGAGCCGAGAATGCTACGGATCTCTTTAAGTCCCATAATGAGATGTTTTCTCTGCTCGGAGCTTGTATTGACACGGAGACTAATGATTTCCACAAAGTAATAGATTGAGAGAGTAATGCGCAGGGGTGGGAAAGACAACACGGAGTGATTTAAGTCGCGGAGTAGCCAAGATGCTCAGTGCCTCTCTTTATATGGGATGTGAAGAGCCTTAATGACATCACCTCTATGGAGCATGCAGAAGCAGTATTGCAGAGTTTGCATGTACCTTCAAACAAATGTAGAACTAATGAATTTAAAAGAAAACGTGTCTCTCTTGATCACTACAAAATAGATTTAATACAGAAACAGCTATATTCACTCAAGGACTGCAAAAGATTAAAAAATGACAGGACTTGTATGAAACTTTCCTTATGGTCTGAGACCTTCCAATTAGGTACTAATGTTATCTATATTAACCCTTCGCCCCTTCCCCGATGTAGCTTTATTGGGGGAAGGGCAAGGGGGTTGGGGTTTGCCTCAATAAAAACAGCACTAAAAAGCAATTACAGTGCTGTGAAGAATGGGACTTGTCAGTAATTTGCTGTCTAAAACCGAGGAGATTGCAGGTCTGGGGCCGATTGGAATTCTGAGCCTGGAGTGCAGTGTGGGAAAAGCAGTGGGAAGGCAAGCACCACCCTTTGTGAGGTAATTACTGGAACTACCAGAGGCCAGCGCCAGTCCCTGCTAATGATAACCCCGCTCCTCTCCCCTGCTAGTCACCTTGTAATTGATACACCCAATCTCACTCACTCAGGACATGTCCACAATAATGTGGATGAATTTGAACATGCATCGTCCCCCCGTCCCCCTCCCATTCATTTTGGCTATCCATCCACACTAAGCTGATGTTTTTCAATCACCAAGAATGGATATTTAAAAAAGGTGTATGCATATGACAATACATAGATTATGGTAATATGGTTTCCCTTATGAAAAAGTAGTATACTTCAAGTTTATTTTATGAAGTATACTTAGTAATATACATACATACATAGTAAAGTTCAAGGGTATATTTCCCAAGTATATCTATCTAGTAAGGATACTAATATCAATGTACTAGTAGTATACTTGTAAGTGTACTACTAATACTTCTTTGGACTAAATTGGCTCACATTTTAGTTTATAAAAGTATACTTTTAAGAATACTTTAAGTATAAGAATAGTAAACTTTTTATACATTTATTTTTTACTACAACTACACTATAGGTATACTGATAGTTTTATACTTGTAGCCCACTTTTTAGTTTATGAAAGTACACTTTAAAGTAAATTCTCAGTAAACAACTACTTTAATAGTTTTTATACTGAGATAATTCTTGTATATACTTGTAGCCCACTTTATAGTTTATGAAAGTACAATTTAAGGTACATTCTCAGTAAACCACTAGTTTAATAGTTTTTATACTGCAAGCATACTAAATATTTGTAGCCCACTTTTTAGCAGAAATGGGGACTCGAGTCTGCTACTTGGACTCCAGTTGCACTTAAGTCGCACAAACAATGACTTGAGACTTGACTTTAGACCTATTTTTATATTATTGTTATTATCATTATATTATTATCGTGAACGGATAATCCAAAAACGTAGAAAATTCTTGATGAATTGAAGAAAATTCATATCAAAACACACTTTAATAGGTTACTCTATCAAAAAGTAACCACAAATACAAGCCAAGTATACCTTTCTGTAGGCCCATAAGGCAAGCACACTCAATTATACTTCTCTTAAGTACATCTCGATCAAAAGATTAAGTACAAGTAGGCTTGTAAGCCAAATATACTTAGACTTTTCTGTATGCTTGTCAGTATGAGCCAAGTATACTTAAGTATACTTTTGTTAAGTATATCTCTGATAAGTACACAAAACGTAAACTGAAAGTATACTCTCGTATTTTAAGTTTAAAAGAAGTATACTAATAGCACACTTGGATAAACATCTTTTTGGTAAGGGTTGCATTAAACCAAATTCTTCCAAATTTACATGAGTTGTTTGCTAGTTGAGCCACTGTATGGAAAGATGCATGGAAATCAAATACAAAGAGAATATGAAAATGGAGGGTGTTTATTACATTTACATACAGGTTCCGTTATTTGCAGTGTTGGCTGTAACAGCTGTTTCACAAGTTTCTATTTTTCCACCACTGCTAGCCATTACATGACTTTTCTGACACAAATCTGTTAATCGAGAGATACCTACAGCAATTATAGTTTTGACAAAAAGTAAACTAATGATGCATACATGATAATTGCAAGAATAAAAAAAGAATACTAATAAAGCAGTATGTTTTCTTCAGTGTATAATCACCTGAAACTAAGAATTCTTTTTTTTCTTCTTACCTTTGAAGGAGCTGTTTATATCTACAAACCGAGCGGGTTCTCTTCATGGAGCCGGCCGCCATGTTTCTACAGTAGCCCAAAATAGACAAACCAAATACTAGCCATCGCAGCTCACCTACATACTTGGCACACGGCTAAAGTGTCACCTGGTTGCAATCTGCAACCTCACCACTAGATGCTGCCAGATCCTACAAACTGCACCTTTAAGATGTGGAGGGACTCACACACACAAAATCTCACCTCGGGCCTAAAAAGTCTCAGGCAGGCCCTGTATATTGGCTACTGAAACTTACTTGTAAATTTTAGGGCTGTCAATCGATAAAAATATTTAATCACGATTAATCACATTACTGTCCATGATTAATCACAATTAATCGCAAATTAATCGCACATTTTGTATCTGTTCAAAATGCACCTTAAAGGGAGATTTGTCAAGTATTTAATACTCTTATCAACATGGGAGTGGGCAAATATGCTTGCTTTATGCAAATGTATGTATATATTTACTATGAGAAATCAATTAACAACACAAAACAATGACAAATATTGTCCAGAAACCCTCACAGGTGCTGCATTTAGTATAAACATATGCTCAAATCATAGCATGGCAAACTGCAGCCCAACAGGCAACAACAGCTGTCAGTGTGTCAGTGTGCTGACTTGACTATGACTTGCCCCAAACTGCATGTGATTATCATAAAGTGGGCATGTCTGTAAAGGGGAGACTTGTGGGTACCCGTAGAACCCATTTTCATTCACATATCTTGAGGTCAGATGTCAAGGGACCCCTTTCAAAATGGCCATGAGAGTTTTTCCTCACCAAAATTTAGTGCAAGTTTGGAGCTTTATTTAGCCTCGTTTCGCGACAAGCTAGTATGACATGGTTGGTACTAATTGATTCCTTAGGTTTTCTAGTTTCTATGGTACCAGTATCATCACTCTAGCTTTAAAACTGAGCTCTGAAATATCAATTGCATTAATGCATTAAAGAAATTAGTGGTGTTAAAATAAATTTGCGTTAATGCGTTATTATTGCGTTAACTTTGACAGCCCTAGTTCATTTATAATTGTATAAAATGAGACACTATATAATCTCCAATAACAACATTAGGATTCATTTTTCCACAAGTGAATAAAACCTAATTCATGCATATTCTGGGAGTACTATAAATATAAGATTAGACCCCACTGGAGAGATGAGAGAAAGAGAAAAATGAACATTAGTAAAACTGACTGAGACTGCTTCTGGAAATGCATCCTACCTGCTGAACCACTTTGAGCAACAGAGAGGTGAAAAGGTGACTAATGAGTGATCATGTCTGCCTCCTCCTCCCCACTACAACCCCAGTCTGCATTGATCTGGAGGATGACCCCTTGTCAACCTCCAGGCTCGGCACCCCACCCCCCCCCCCCCCCCCCCCCCCCCCACCACCACCACCACCACCACCACCACCACCACCACTACCAGACCACATCTTACACCAGCATACCTGAACACATGCTGAAAAACTCTTGAAGCGTCAGAGCAGTCAGCGTGGTAATCAAATGCACGCACATGCATGTGCAAACACACACCTGTAGACTGTGTAGTGCATTAGGATGTCTCCCACATCACCCCCCCGACCCCCTTCCTCCTTGTTATCTCCCCCAGTTTGACTAATGTTCTCTTGTAAGTACAGAGGTGGCAAAATGCCTTTGTTGGCTTCAACAATACAAACAGGCACTTCAAAAGGGGATAAAGCTGCTTTACAGGTGCCACATCTCTTCTGATGATGGCTGCCCTCTTTAGAAATCTTGCAGATAACCCATCATCCTCATTCAAGGCAGGCGACATACTTCACACGTTCCCCTCCCTGGCTGTAAAAGAGAAAATGTAATGCCATGATTGCTACAGATGTTAAGATGTTTCCACGCAGCCATTAGAGAATGGTTTGTTTCGTATCAGTGCATAGAGTTATCTGTAGAAGACTATTTTGTCTGTGCCTAATGTTTATCCAAAAGTGGCAAAAAAGTGATTAGTATTGTGTGATAAACAACACATTGGCGGATCTTAAGTTAGAATTTAATGGCTGAAGTGTTGGATAAAGGTGTGAGTGCTGTCAGGATCTATTTATTTAGAAAATAGAAGTGAGAAATATCACTTACAGGCCATATAAAAACAGGACTAATAAGGCAAAATAAAGGCATTTTGTGGAGGATTATTTTGCATTATTTAAATTTGGGAGACAAATACAGTAATCATGTGCCGGTTTCTTAAATTAGACCATGAGTCACAGTCTAATTTGAGATTCAAATATAAAAATTCACCATAATGCAGAAAATGAGACTTCCCGCTTATCACCCATTAAAAAAAATAAGATTCTGGACCTCACTAATTTCTAAACCCTGGCTACGTCCCTTTCTGTGACAGTATGCACGTTTTTCATGGAATATTCACACGACAAATTTGCTTTTAATAATCTCCCGCTCTGGATGGTCCGACGTGTTAAATGTGTTAAAGACGTGTACTGAATCCCAGGGAGTGATCTAATTTCAGACAGAAGAACACATAGACATCAAAAGATTGGCTTCAAAGTCAGTTACATAATGAAATGCCCACACACTGCACTTCCCCTCTGTAGTTCAGTTTTGGCCCATCACCTTTGGCGTAGTATGAGGCTATAAACAAAAAGAGCTTTGAGAATCACATTCTTTTAAGTCTGTACTGCAGTGTTGAGCTTTAGAGTCTCTCTGATATGTCATCGTTTGATAAAAACTGCCTTTCAAGCATTTCCATGCAGATAAAACCTCAAATTGAACATATCAAGTTATCAATCCCTGTTTGCATGTTTGTTACTGGGGATTTTTATGTTCATAACATCAAAAGGCCTCAGGAAGAGTGAAACAGAAAGCTGGCTGTAACCAAAGTGTGACTTCTGTGGGAGTATTTGCATCGTGTCATTTGAGTGTGGGCCTTTGCACCACTCACACTGTATATACGTCGCTCTGCTCTGCCCCACAACACGGCTTTATTGAAATGCATGCAGTGGTCTCTTGTGAATGTCAGGGTGAAACTCAGAACATAAAATAAAAAAGAGGACACTGATTGCAATTAAGCCCATTGTCTCCCATTTATATGGTTATTAGGAGGTGCCTCTTGCAGTCTGGTCGCGTCGAAGTTCTCACAGTCAGGATGCCACCTCTCTCACTGGAGCCACCGCAGCCTCCTCTGGCAACTATCTGCTAACAATGTTCATCTCACTTGGGTGACAAAGCTGCTAGGTGGGTCTGGTCTGGAAGGGGAAGGGCCCATTTCCTTCAGCCAAAAAGACGGCGTTGCTGCAGGGCCAGAGTTTCTGTCCATCCTGTGATCTGTTTCATGTTTTGCACTTGTTTTCTCCCATTCAGATGGTGTGAAAAGTGTCAAAGGTCGAGGTGTGGAATGAGCTGCCGACAGCCTCCCAGTCACTAAACCAAACCTGAACCTGGCTGGCTCCCAGGAGGGAGTTCATACACAGAGTCTCCAACAAGTCTTTATTCATCTCCCATTATGAGGCAGGATTTAAATGCCATAGCATTTTTATGAATGTCTGGGAAAATAAGTATACCCAAGTAATGAGTTTCAGTCGTAGGACAAACTGTGAAAGACGGCTTAAAATATAGTTTGATGTGGGGTCGGGCGGACTAATGAATCCACATGAATGAGAACGGAAGGGTATCACTTTTTGTGGTGCTTCCACTCTGGAGGGGGTGTGTATCAATCTTTCTGTGAGATAATGGGGTTAGATAGCAGTGAGACCTGGCCTCTGGTGGTGACATTGTTGCAGGGCTCAAAGACTATCAGGGGTCCAGCGGCTGAGCCGGAGCACTGGTGGGCTCTATTCACATCCAACCCCTAATCTATCTTGAGATCAGGTCTTTCTCTTCAACAAAGCTCCATCTATTTCTTAACTCTCATCACTGAGATTCTTTTTTTCTGGTATTATTGTTTCTCCAAAAAGCACAGCTGGCTTCTGCAGTCTCTCAAAGGAATCAAATTATAGGTCCAGCTTTATTTTCTTCTTCTTTCGTCGTTCTATGACGAATCCATAGCCCACGTTTGGGCCTAAATCTATTAGTCTTCATGACTGACAGCTCGTCCATATTCTAAGTGTGGGACTGTGATTTGAATTTTCATTCATTCAGGCATCAGTATTATCTGTGGTAGGTTGCAATGGTGTCTTCATAATGAGGCTGCGTCTGCAGACAGGCAGTCTTGCAGCTAATTCAGTGGCCCTTAGGTATTCAACAGGGTAATTACATGGTTTGGTTTTCTGTGCCGGCTGGAGGCTTACCTGCATGATTGTCACTGAAAAGGATTCAGAGTTTGTTGACCAGTCTTAATGTTTCTGTTTAGGGGAGATATCTTTTTTGTCTTGAGGATTCACCTGTGTGCTGAATCTGGATTCCCCCGCTACATGTCCCTTCATTCAACATCATTTGAATCCCTAAATTGTAACACAAAGAAAGTATTCTGCCGTCTAAGCTGCAAGCTTGACGGCTGTGAGTACGAACCATGGCTCCCGTTCTTTCATATGAGAGTTGCTCTGTGGCCAAAATGTTACAGACGTCTCTTTCCCAATGAAAGTCTATGTGAAAAAAGTCTTTTTCGGCCCAATGGCATCACGTGATGGACACGGAAGTTGTAATTCCACCGGTTGGCCACTACGAAAACTTGCCTCAAAGCCCAGCGTGCTTCCTGTGGTTTTGGTACTAACAAGAGCCATATTCATTGTTTACATTCATTATATGTTCACGTTCATTATGATGATTTTGGGGGAGTGGCTTTCAGGAAGCCTGAAAGGACAGATTGTCAGTGTTGCCAATTTGGCGACTTTCTGGTTATAGTTTTAGGGAGCTTTGGAGCTAGTGCTGTTGGCTAACTTCATTAGAAAAGAGTTGGCCACACTGGGCTGGGTTTTTAGGTTGGATCAGGTTTAAAATCTAGTGTACTCTGGCTAGTTTCTTAGCATTACCGACTCTACCTTTAACATCAAAACAATTATACTCTAGCACTACTGCCATTATTACTTATTACTATTATTATACCAATTAAGGTGCTCCTGGACTTTGGGGTTCTCCCATCACCACAACTTGACTATCACTGTTACTTTACACCCTTCCAAAGCTGAGTTTGACCAATGTCAGTCTATCATTCATGATTCCATTTCAACACATAGTCCTCACATCATAGAAATAGCAATCACTGTGTTATTACATATATGAGCATCCTCCATGAGGAAGCAGCAGATTAGTGTGACTTTCCAATCAGGGCTGTTTTTTAAAATGTTTTTTTTTCTTCTTTTATCCATCAATACAAACTATTTAACACAGTTCATTAAAACTGACAAACTAATTTAGTTCTTCTAGCCAACTGAAACTCGTAGGCATCACAAAAATGGTCTGAATTTGAGAGACTTTTTTTTTCTTTTAAAAGAGCTTGTTTTCATTGTCCAAGGCATTTAGTGGCTGAATAATGTTACCTACTTATTTCACATTGTGCTATCATCTTCAAATTCATACGCTACATTTATACACACACGTTATATGTATGATATTGAAGCCAGTGTTCAGGAGCCTTCCCTCAGGTCAGCACCCAGATGTCAGAGGTGGCCATTTTTTGGCAGTCAGAATTTGCAAAAATCATCAAAATCATTTGCTGTACTTGAGGATGGTTGGTAGTGTGAGTGGGAAGAATGGAGCAGCATGCAGGCGTTCATTTTCCAGAAAAAAATAATTTATTAAGACCGGCTACAAAAAGGAAAATGATAAACCATTTCATTAGGTATATCGATTGGGGTTCTCTGCAGTCAATTAAAGGGACTGTATGTAAGTTTTTACACATAAACGTTTTTTAATATTTTTTTTATTGCCAATGTGTGAACAGGTTGTAACCTAACCTAAAAAATTAGACTCTCCGTGACTTTCTGGGTTTCCCCTACCAGCCTGCTTTTAATGTGAAGAGTGCAGGACGTTTTTTTTCTCCATCCAACGGATGTGACGTCATGTGTGCTTGTGAGTGCCTTTCCTTTCTTCAGCTCTGCTACAGCGCTAACAGTGTGCAACGATAGCTAACATTTGGTTAGAAATTAAGTCAGCAGACGGCAACAAACAACCAGCCCCCACCACAACTCAGACTCAGACACAAACGCCACGGAAGCACAAAAAAACAAAGTTGTATCTAGTGGAGCTCATCTTGCAAAACTTGATTTAACAGCCACAGGTGTTAATGTTAACAGGCAATTTCTGATTCTTACATATAATAACTTTAATGAGGAAAAACTTTCTAGTACACAAAACGACAGCCTTCCGCCATTTCACTGGAGAGTGAAACAGACCAATCAGTTTGTTGTCTTCCAAGACATTTTATACCCTGTCACCTGATTGTCTGTGGCCAATCAGGGAGGAGCTGTGGAATTAATGCCACTTTAACCCAGGTGGCATCAATCTCCCCTTATTTGGAGCCAATTTGCAGTCAAATGTACTTTGACAAAAGATATTAATCAAATCTACCCTCTCAAGAGGCTTAAGTATCAAGTAATATTGTTAGTAAAGTGGAGAAATAAGTAAACATTCCCTTCTTTGGAAGTGACAAACATTACAGCAGGAAACATTACCCACAAATACATTTTAAAGGGGAAGCGCACTCCTTAAAGGGTTAGGCAGGTCAGGGAATTAAAGTCCCCCTACAGAAAACCTGTGTGAGCAAAAAGACTAAACACAAGCAATTCTCAAACATCACCAGTTCACGACTCATATAAATGTTGAACAGATGAGTGAGAGGAGCATATATACCAACATTAACTCATCAGTCATAGATCATAGAACACATCTGGTTGTTTATGTTGCTTTATTTTGGTGTTACAGAGTTAACTTTAGAAATCTACTACAGGCAGTACGACAAACGATACCTGTGTGCAGTCAGTGAAAAAACAGAGATGAGGTAAAAATGCTACAGCGTTACAAGTCACAACACTGTTTTAAAAAAAATGTATTTCTGCAAATATATACTTTTACTTACTAATATGTACATAGCATGAAATAAATAATTATAAAAAAAACATACAATTTTAGAAATCTATAAAAACGCAAAAACTAGTTTGTACAAAACTTTGGATTTAAAAACTTGACAAAAAAATTAGAACATAAGCAAATTGTCCACACAAGCAATCAATCACGTATAAAGTGTACAGTAATAAATGCAAGATAACAGATCCTGTACTGATAATGGTTGCTGTGTAGTTTATTAAAGATGACTCAAAATGTGAAACTGGTTATGATAATTTCAGTCAGGATGAAAAGTAATCATGCATGGGCGCTTATAGCCTACTATACATGCCTGAGACATTACATTGGATGTAAACAATAATTCATCAGTGAGTATACACATCTCTATCTCTATAGTCGAGGTGATCAGTGAAACGACACGCGCACCTTTTCATAAACATTATGTTACTTGTCTCAGATTTCAGTAGTTTTTCACTTTCCAAATAAATAAATACTGTGTTGTATTTCTTCTCAAATTAAGGGAGAGCAACATGAATTATTTTTGCCCTGATGTTTAGCATGACTACAAAACCAACTAAGGTAACATAAACTCTATTTTGGTCTATTTGGTTAAAATGGGAATTACTGTATGCAAGAATTAGTCAAAACTTCACATTTTTTTTTCAAACTACATATAACAGATTTCTTTCACAGAAAGAATCAATACATGCAAGAATATACATATAACACAAGACGTAAGGACCTAAACACACACACATACACACAAATATTATCTTTACTTAGCAGCATTAAAATAAGGGAAGTATTGATAGTTTCAGTGATGCTGCTTGTTGTTTAGTTTGGGGAACAAGAAGCCACAGCTGAGAATCATCTCATGCACAGGTTTTGGTCATCATTTTACCACAATTATACTGCATTATACAAAGCTTATATCATACAGCTTAGTTTGCGGTTTGTTTGCCATTTGTGTTTCATTTTACCAGGGAGTACATAATTCACCTCTATTTCATCAAATATCAAAATAAAAGAATATTATATGTGTGTACATGAAACAAAAATATAGTGGGAATATCCCTTTTTTTTATAAATAACAGTTTTCCCCACACCCAGTCACATGAGACGTTGCTAATACTGATAAAAACAAGGATAACAAGCTTCATATTTCTCAACGGGACACAAGTGCTGACCTCTCAGATTCATTTACAGCTCTCTGACCATCGCAGACTCACAGGGGGGGTTCTTTTCTCGTCTTTGGTCATAACTATCGATGTTGTTCAAAGCATTGTTACTCTTTTAAGAAAAAGCTTCCAGTGTTTTCAGATGTTTCAGGAAACATGCAGACTGTCTATATTCTTGTTTCGCCGATGTTCAGTTGATGTGGCTCATGTCTACTCTCGAGATAAAATTAGTCATTTAAAGCAGATATTAACTCGTTAGCTTAAGAATTTTGAGAATATGTAAACACATTGCAGCATAATAACTACATTCACTCAGGTGCAAGTGCATTCTTACCCAAACATCAGTAACATATTAACACTATATAAAAAAAAACTCATTCACACAACGATAATGTTAGTTTTCAGATATACACATACATACTTATAATGTTGAGGAGGAGATTGCATGCTGTTGAGTGTCTGATCATAAATGTTTCACTTTTTTGTGGCAAAAACAAGTTATGATTAAACATTGAAGAAAATGTGACACTTTCACTGTTTGCCCCATAAAGCATTAGCAGTGCTCTACTACTCTCAACAAACTACTCGGAACACAGAAAGAAAAAAAAAATCACCAATATGGTGTTTGTCAATTAGCCGACAGTACTCCTTTCCTACGTCAAAAAACTCTTTCGTCATCACTAGAGATATCAACATTGTCGTCATCATCACCATCGTCATATGGATGACGCTTTGTGATGTCAACATCTACTCAACCATCTCAGTTGATCAAGGCAGTGACTGGCTCTTTTTAGCATCGCAGCACAAAACACAAGGCCGCTAAGTCTGCCACTGGAGTCCATGGACAGATCAGACAGCTTTACAGTCTCTCATGTCTTGTAGATGAGTTGCTGCCTTTGTCCTTCTGCCTACTGAAGTCTTTAAATTTTGGTGAGAAAAGGCGAGAACCAGACGCCCTTATTTGCAGGTGTGCACGTCGTAGACCCTCACACACTCCTGACAACTGACGTAGCAGCACCAGTGGAAAATACAGTGACACTTCTCCTTTCTCTTCTCAGTCCTGGTGTTGTGACCTCTGCCGCAGCAGAGGAGATCGCAACCGTCTATGCCGTGTGACGTCAGGTTGCAGATGCGATCGCGGGTTCCAAAGGAGCCGGTTTCAGGATTGGGGTCACAGAAGTTGGGTGAGCTTTCGTAGTAAACCAGATCACGCTCTGTGGGGGGTTTGAAGTAGTTGTACTTGGGTCTCAGGGTCTCCACCCATCCGCGGGACTCCTTATGTTTCTCCACCACCATCTCTGATGCGCTGTCGTACTTATCCTTCATGTAGTCGCCAATAACTCGGAAGTCAGGCTGCGACCACCAGCACGTCTTGACCTCGCAGCTGCCCGACAGCCCATGGCACTTACATTTCAGGAACATGTTGTCGTTGAGGGACTAAGGATACACAAAATTAATGTGTTAATAAAATATCTGAAAGTAGAAAAAACTGCTAAAACACAATCAGCAAAAAGAGCTTTTTTTTTTTAAAGCTCACCATTCTTCCTGCCTCATTGTTATGGCGGTTCATGGCTGAGCGTGCATCGGGGCGATTCTCCCTTGCATCAGCAAACTCCCGGGACACCATGCTCCCAAACTCTACATCCTCGCTGCAGCCGCCCCACTTCCATCCCTCACCAGGGGGGCCCTTGTGGCGTGTGTCACATCCGCAGATGGTGGCTGAACCCTCAGCGCAGGCACGGGTCACTGCAAATGCTACTCCCGCCGAGGCAATAGCATGAACAAATGCTGACTCTCGAGTGGCTGGAAAGAGAATTTCAGATATCTGTCAGACATAGAGCATTGGAAGAAATACTCAGAGGCAACATCCTGCAGAATGATGTCGTGCGAGTAATGAGCAATGATTATTTTCAGTATTAATTAATCTTATAGAAAAGTTGTTGCTATAATTGTTAGAGAATATAGGTCACCACCTGTTAATATGGATATCTGCTTGTGTTTGGCCTTGTATGATTGAATAGGCAAATATTTCTCAACCCAAGCCAACAAGACGACATCAGACAAACTATACATACTGTAGAGTCCATTACTATTGTTGGCTACACATGTTAAGGTTGTACCAAGGTATACCAGAGTGTGTGTTCATTCAGCCCATACATCAATCATCCTGTCTCTGAATAAGGCCAGCAAGGCCTCCATGCCTCTGTCTGACATAGCTAACTGATGACTCAGAGGGATCAGGATCTTCCAGAGAGATGAGAGGAAGAGACGGGTCTGACAGGCCTATAATTAAGAGACTCAATTAAGCTTTTGAAAGGTTAGGAAACTGCCTCAGACTATAGGGACAAATCATAGACACAACATGGAGATGGGACTGTAGCGTCCAGATATGGAATCCTGAACAACATTTCAGTTATAGAAAGGGAGGCGTTAAGTGAATTCATTATGACAGGGAGTTTGCTTTGAATATATGTACTTGTATGGTCTTGCACAATCACAAGAAAAGAGACAGAGAGAATAAAGTGATAAAGAAAAATGGAAACACCAGGTGTAAATATGCAACAAACAGAGAGTAAAGAAATGTACAGAGAGGGTTAAAGATCAATAGTGAAATTTGGGATTGTGTGTGTGCATGTGCATGCTTCTGTCCAAAGAACAAGAACGACAGAGGGAATGAAAGAAAAGAAAGAAGGGAGGAGTATAAAGCTAAAGGGAGTAGGAGCTCCTCCCTTACAGCAGGTTCCAACCAGTTTGAGGACTAAAGGGCATTAGGAACAATGATGCAAGAGAAAAGGTCTACTGGCATCATCCACCACAAGGCTGCCACCACCCATTTCATACTCCTATTGTAAACCCACAAGGTTACTAATACTCACAATACATCTGAACCTCTGCTCGCCTTCCTGGAGTCCACATCCACCACAGATCATTTCACTTTGCTATTGTATTAATTTCTTTACAATCAAGGTAGCCGAGGGCTGTAAGAATCACAGCATGAGGAAACTGTCCACAGTGATTCAATACATATCACCATGCGTCATCTAAAACTGACAAAGTATAGGCTTGTTGTTTTTTATTTGGAGCTAGCCGGAGTGGAGGTGTATGTTTGAGGTGTTAGTCCTACATACATCTAAAATGTGAAGGTTAAGAAAAAGCCTCTGCCTGTTACAACCAATTTGAACCATTTAAACCAACATTTAGGTGTCAGTTTAGTTAGATTATTCTCTGCTATACAAGACTGGGTCCTTAGCATAGAAAAGTAATTCAATTTAGCGCGTCACTGAGTGTTTGTCAGTATTTATGAAAAGAGTAAAGAATTGTGGACGTAAAATCGAAATCTCTTTGGAAACGTGACCTTATGGATGACTGGCAGTGATGCTGCAGAGTATAATGGGGTGGAGGAGTTCAAATGGGAGAGGAAAAGAGGATTATCTTGGGATAAAATGAGCAAAGGAGAAGGATCAAGGCAAATTAAATATGTCCTGGTTTTTCTATGTGTGAGTGGATGAGCTGACCTGAAAAAAGAATATTGTGACTTCTTGTGACAGACTCTTTAATATTAAGTCCCTTGATTTCCAAAGAAATACAGGGAATATGAACTAACCCCAACAAAATGTAGTTCTGTACATTACATGATCGTTGATGCATACATAACAGATTAACTGCATTCAAGCATATAAATATCTATGCCAAGCAATGATGCTACAGTCCATTTAGCCCTAAAGTCTTATTGGCTGTGCAGAATCCTTCACCAATAAGCTGCAAATCTACACTTTTTAGTTGATGAAATCTGTTGTTTTTATTTTAACCTCTCACTGAAATGTTTTAACAAGTGCAAATACAGTACACTGATGGTTTATGAGAGGAGAGTCATTCTCTATACACCTCAACACCACATTGTGAGCCTGGTGCTAGTTTCAAGTCAAATTTTTAACCTGGTGTGTGGTTAAGGCATTTACATTTTGTATCAAAAAGCCAACAAAAGAACAAAAAAATTTGAAATATCATTGAGAACTTCTAGGTTGGATTCAAACTACTACTTATGTATCATGCTTGGTGTTTCATACAACATATACAGTGGCTATATACACCTGTAATAGCATTTACGTCAACTGGAAACACCAGCTCTTCCATTAGTTGCTCAGCTTTCCTCAATTTTACGACCAATTTATGGTATTTCAGGACACTTTTACTCCGACAATGCTCCTCCACCAAACTTTGCCAGACCCTGGCAGGCCAAGTGGTCCCTACAACCTGCTGGGGGGTTGAATCCCCTATTGTGCTGCCACTGTCACGCTGTGTTAGTCCCACAATGGCCCCAGATATTTTATATGAAATTTGCCCTGGCCAGTGATTAGTGGGGACCAAGTTAAGTCATAGCAACAGAGAACTATGCATTGGCTGGACCCCGCTTGTCGGCAGACGGGGAAATCCCTATTCAAATGGTTTAATAAAACAATCTAAAGGGCGTGTGAATGGGGAAAAGCACTTTTTCTCCTGCTTAATCTCATGGTTGCGAAGATATTGTGCTCTGAGCAGTGCCCAGCAGGGAGTGGGGCTAAGGTCCCCCCATCAACTCCATTTACCACACCCCTTCTTTCTTTCTTGCCCAGAGTTAATGATATACTGGTGTGCTAGTTTCCCTCCCCCAGCATGAAGAGACATACGTCTCACGAGAAGCGTAGACCTCTTAGCTCATCCTAAATAGTTACACTTTCTCATCCTCAGGTCATAGGTCGCAACCCACATCCCCTGACCTTTTCCCAGTTAGTTTAGCTGGGACTTAATGATTTAGGTTAATTTATTAGGTGGATTTCCTGGTATGCAGAATGGAGGCAAGACAGAGGTACCTACAGGAGTTTACAACATTATGAACCTTTGCAATCCATTCCACATGCTTTGTATATTACGTAATAGGAGTTTCCTGTAAACCTCATTTGAATTTAATGGTTTCAAGTAGTGACGGTGCAAGTCTATACCTGTGTGGGTGGTAACACCTGCAAAATTGTGACTGTCCACTTTTTGTAGCAAAGTTGCCCTCAGTAATTCTATCATATGACTCATAAACTGGAGCCTGATTATACCCATACAGTTGGTAGGTGTTCTGTAAACACAAAGAATGCAGAAACAACTCTGGGATCTGCTCCGCGGACTAAGAACACCTGCGCAGCTTTCTATCACCTTTCATCACAGGCAGATTCCAGCAGAGCATGTTTTGACACTTTAGTTAATGTAAATTAATGAGTGCTGACGCAGACATAGCCTGGAGGCAGGGCTCGTGATTTGGGGTGTGGAGTGAGAGAGAAACGTAGAGAGAGGATGAGGCCATGTGGAAGGGAGAGAGAACATGCACACAGAAGAAGTATGTGACCATTTTAAAGGCAGCAGTAGCTCTTTTATGTTTTTTTTTTGGTGCATGAGGTGCATGGTGAAAGTGTGAATTTAGATAGATGAGTGTTTGTGTGTGGTCAAGCCAATATATGACCACATTTGGCATGTTTGCATATGTGTTTGAAAGGAGGTTGTGTAAGTGATCAAGCAGAAACTGAAAAAATGTTTCCCATTCTATTCTTTTAAACTGTAGTCTCAACTAAATTCACAGAATGGCCTTCTCTTCTTAATGGTCCATGTCTTTCATTCTTCTAGTACTTATCCAGTGCTTAATCCACCTCTGTAAAACAAACTCCTGATGTCCTCAGTGAAGATGAGGAGGACATGGGCAGTGATGGGCTAACTGATAGGATCTAAGCCCCTGAAGCCTATAAAGGCGCCTACTCTTCCTTTCAGCTTTGGCCCCCAAAAAGGCAAGAGGAAACCGACACACAACAGTCTGAATCGCAGACAAACAGACACCAGTGAGGACAATGGCCCTGTTGCACAGACAAACACCAGCATCAATCAAATCCAATGAAATGGAAGCCCTCTCCTACTAAGCCCTATCAAAGGCTTGTGAGCCCCTGACTCACTCTCATTGGCCTCTGACAAAGGCACTTAATCCAGCCACTTTGACCTCTCACATTATTAAGGGCCTCAGTGACCTTAATCCAATCAAAATGATTTACTAAAGCCCAGTAGCTGCCTCCTCTTTCCACTCAGTACCCCTGCAATTTAGGCCTGGGAGGGGAGGCACTAGGAGAGATGTGGTGGCATTTTGCACCACAATAGGGCTCGGATTGAGAACCCCTATCGTTAGCCACCTACTTGAGCTCAAGCCTCTTCTATCAACTGGCTCAGGAGTTTATTAAAAGCAATTGCCCTACGTAACCTCCAACCCTCTGTGTTTGCATCAATCTTCTGTAAACTAGGTGACAGGTTTAGATGCCTGACGCTCAGCCTCTATGTTTAGCGCTCATTCTCAATTTTGTGAGCCTGTAACTCATTTTAGCAGGAAGCCACACAGACGAAAAAAAAAATAGCATCCTGGACACCATATTCTAAAAAGCATCTGCTCTATAGACTGCCGCAGGGATGACGTATTTTTGTAGGCCAACCAGGAAGTTAGCATCTCCCTGGTTCCCTTGACAAAAAGCCAATTGGATTTTTCCATTTGATTTTAGATTATTGCAGAAAATAAGCTCCATGGCAAACAAACGTTTATGATACTGACACGTTTTGTTCAGCAAGATAATCTTCACAAATGATAAAAAGCTAACGTTAGACTATAAACGAACTACACCGCGTTCTCATGAACGCGAGTATACACAACGAGGCCGTAAAGGCAGACGAGTCGGCATGATGATGTCTTGTAGTCTCATTTAGCCCCTTGGAGTGGGACATTTACTGACGTATTTTATATTGTAGAACAAAACGTTGACTTAACTAAACAAGGGAACCGGAAGTGCTAAAATGTGAACTCATTTCCGGGTTTTAAGGCTCATTCCCTGAAGGCATTAAAGCAATACTTAAGACATTCTTGGAAATACCCTTGTGTGCTTTCTTGCTGGGAGTTAGATGAGAAGATTGATACCATACACTCACATCTGTCTGTTATACATGAAGCTACAGCCAGCAGACGTTTAGCTTAGCTTAGCATAAAGACTGGAAACAGTCTGGGGAAGCAGCTTGCCTGGCTCTGTCTGAAGGTAACAAAATATGCTTAACAGCACAGTGGGGATTTCTACACCCTGAGCCCATAAGTAGACCAGAATTGACACTTAAAAGTCCTAATACATCATCACAACAAAAAAAGTATTTTGAAAAACTCCATAGCTGAGTTTACAGTCTTGCGTAAGGCACTTCAGAGGATTGTACAGCAGAACAATCACAGGGGATTCCCTCCTAAAGAAAACTCCGACAAGACAGAACTCACTGGTCTTAATTGTGTACATTATTTCATGCATACAGGCTGCTCAGAGCTTGTTCAGTCTAATGTCTATTTAAACAAGGATTTGAGTGAGCATAATGAATGACGCAGGGAGTGCAGCTTTTCAAATGCAAATAGAAGACGGAGAGAATGTAGTATTGTTAATGGAAGAGTTAATCAGCATTGAGATATAATAAGTCACTTTCTTTTCTTTTTTTTTAATTCTTTTTGCACATGGTTTGAAGAACTAACTTCTGAGAAATGACCAGAAACATAATTTCGGGGCAGCATCACAACAGTAAGTATTGTAGGTGTAATGTTACATGCAGTCACTAAAAGCATTATACTTTCCTTACACGACCATATTTACATAAAAATAGGTAATAAAAATGTGTTTGTTTTTCTGTAAAATATATATATGTTGCTGTTATGTTTGTCATATTTCCTGGTTATGTAGATTCCTGACAGCCTCTTATTTAATATAATATGATAATTAAACCCTGGCCTGTTTATGGGTGAGTAGCATTGAATTTGGATGTCTGTTAACAACAACAAATGAACCAAGTAAACGGTGCCAAATTAAAACGGCTGGAATCTTTCGGGGGAGTTGAAACACGACCTGTGCTTGAGGTACACTGGCAGGTTCTTTGCATCAAAAAATAGCAGCATATGTGCACTGCGATGATGTTAAAGAGAGCACACCGCACATCTTATTAAAATCCACATGTTTGTTTGCTGAGTAGCATTACCTTTATCTAACACCGGGCCAAAAATGGCCAGGTTGTCATTGACCGTGGTGCAGTTCCAGCGTCGGCCTCTGAACTGGTGCTGGCACTCCTGGATGCCAATCTTCACCCCCTCGGCCACGCTGGGCATGATCTCCACGTAGTTCCGGCAGAAGCGCAGCTGCTTGGGCACCAGACCTGGGATGCTGCCACAGAGGATGGGTTGGGTGCCCAGTGATGAGTACTGGTGGCCCACTGCTAGTGACCTACAGGGAGAGGGGGAGTCACATTGTCAGTGATCTTTATCTATTGATTCAACGCCGCTCAAGTGGAGGACTAATTTCCCTCTCCAGGTGTAGTGTAATTTCACGTCTGAGTTTGATTGTGTGTGTTTATTTGCTGTATCAGATGCTACCATTAGGCGTCCATCCTTTATCCCTTCAACTACCCGCTCTACAGACACCTGGCCTTTGTGTGTATTGAAATTGCAGCCCTGTTTCTGTCTGAGATGAAAGTCCACAATGCATCTAGAGGTCTTCATAGACCTTAAGCTGACAACTTGGAAAACTACACCTTGTTATTAACTGTCCGCACACTTAACAGGCCTTCGGCTTAGGGTAATAAGAGTGCAAACCCTACATTGAAACTTCAGAGAGTGTATTAAGTGTAACACAGAACCCAACCCCCCCTTTGCCTTTGAGGAAGGTACTCTGGGATACAACAAGTGCAAACTTGGTTCACTGATTACATCTCTCTGTCTCGTTCCCTTTATTGCTTTCTCTCTGTCTTTCTGTCTTTATTTTCTATGTCCTCTCAATTAGGACATTTAGTAACTAGTAATCATAGAAATGGGATATCCATTGTATCATTGCATAGCATGTAATTTGGCCAATTTTAAGAAGCTGTTCTGTGCTTGTACATGACCATCTGTACTAAAGGTGGATAATTGGTTTGATTTGAATGTTGAGCTCTTTATCAGAGGGCACATATGAATGTTGTGCAAGCATTATTGTAATTTAGATAAACTCATACAATTGTTTTCTATAAGTGCATGCAGTGGTGGAAGAAGTACCCAAATATGTTACTTAAGTAAAAGTAATGTCTAAAAATACTCTATTACAAGTAAAAGTCCTCAATTCAGAATGTTACTCAAGTAAAAGGTTGGAAGTATTATCAGCAAAATGTACTTAAAGTATCGAAAGTAAAATGACTTATTATGCAGAAAGGCTCCTTTAACACATACATTTTAATGTTGTAGTTCTTCAATTTGAAGTCAATTTAGATACTTTATATACCACTGGGTAGATTAGTAGTACATAACTGAATCATACCTCAAAAGCATCATATGTTTTTATGTAAAAAGTAATTCGGAGCTAAAGGGTCAACTAAATCTAGTGGAGTAAAAAGTACACAATATTTCCCTTTGAGATGTAGTAGAGTGGAAGTATAAAGTAATAGAAAATGGAAATACTCAAGTAAAGTACAAGCAAAATTGTACTTAAATACAGTACTTGAGTAAATGTACTTGGTTCTTCGTTCCACCACTGAATGCATGACCTGCTGACCTGAGTTTTTTATTGAAATGTCACCAAAATCAATATTTTGACTACTTGATTATTTAATAGCAGAGTTCCTGTTATCTTTGGCAAGAGTTCCACAGAGTAGCAACAAAGTAGCTTGTTGGCAATCCAGGCAAGTCTACAATTCACCCCAACTGTCTATTAAAGACCGAACACTGGCAGCAGTAATCTGCTGATCCTCCCCTGAGTGATAACAGTTACTGTAGCAGCAGCAGCACAAAGGCAGAGGCAGAGCAGGTGTGTGCTGTCTTCTGCCGCTCAGTTAGCTCACTATCTGTTGACCCGTTCACTGTTGTTCAAGGACTAATCGCTGATCACAACAAGATTACTGAAACTCCTGACACTGGCCTCAGGCTGCTTTTCTTTAAAAGCTCACAGCCCAAGAAAGGATCCGCTCAGCCAGCAGCTGACCCCTGGCTGACCACTTCTGAAGGCAGCAAAACATGTCGACCTTGAATACCTCAATTATACGTTGAAATTCAAAAGGCTTTCATTTTCAATAATATACTTTAATGCTGTCTCTTGTCAAGGTGTGGTGTTAGCAATCCTCTGACAGTGAACCGCTGTTATTTCCCCCGAGCGAATGTCAGAGTTGTGTGTCACGCTGGTTTAAACAGAATTTCTCGTGCAATTTCTGCAGACTAGACCGCTCTAGTTAATCATAAATGAGGCATCCAGTAAGCGAGCAATGGCAAGTTGAAAAATGACTACAGAGGAAATCGCATTTGTCTGAAAGTTTGTCTGCAACATCCATCAGTAAACAAGGGCACTCCTGTTGCACAGTGACCTCTCTTTGGCCCTTGTCAGTCCGTACACCCCGAAGCACATCTTTCCCAGCAGAAACCTGAGTCCCCAACTGGTGCAGACTTTTGGTTTGCCTCTAACACACACAACAAAGAAAAGCATGGACAACAATTCATCAGAGGTTCAACATTGTGAGATGTTTACTCGGACTGAATGGAGGTGAAAACAAGTGCTGCAGGCCTGCATTTTTTAACAAGTAGTAGTCCCGGTAGTTAGTCTGGTCTTGAACCTCCTCTGCTTCCTTTTCCTCTACAGGAAAAATAAATGTGGTGTCTCTGAGGTTTCCATGGCGTTTCCATGAACTCCAAGATTTTTTGCGCACCAAATGTATCAATGAAGGTCATATAAGAGTTTGATCTTGATCAAAGTCTGTAATGAGCCTTATTACTCATCTACACCTGTGGGTGTCTTTTTGCACGCATTTCTGCCAGGTCATCTTCCTGAACTGTGTCACACTAAACCATCATGAGTCAATGTGCCTTGGTTGCTCCTCCACTCATGTGTGTCTCTGTGTCTGTCTCAGTGGGGATGAGTAATCCATGCCATCTCTTCCTGTGTTAGGAAATGGCCTCAGAGAGGAGGCAGGGCATGTTCCACCAGGGATGATTTATGATTTATTGTATGATGAACAGTCTACTGAATAAAGAACAGCATTGTTGGATACCAGCTCTAACAAATATTTAAACTTAAATGATGGTTTTGTGTGGATTTTAGGCATCTATTGAGTGCTTTTCCAATTACTGAGAAATCCATTCATACTTCTCACACCAGCTGCCGTCCAAAGAAAACGTATATTCAGTGTAAGTAAGGATGCACTAATGCTGTTAAGGTTTATGTTGTCAAATGTTACAAATAAATACTTAAGTAAAGCATATATTATATTAAATTTTAGTCTCGGTGCAGACTTTCCCCCTCTCATCTAAGTGTATCCAGCACAGGTTTAATGCATATTTCAGCAAGCCCAAGCAGGGTGCCTTAGAATTACCACTTTACTCGTGGGCCCTGGGGCCTTGGAGCCGACTTTGACATCAAGAGAATATGTTTGGGAAAAGGAATGTGCGGCAAGCTTTCACCTCCAGGTATTTATCTTCTAAGGTGGGGTGGACTAGGGAAGGGGGCGGTGGGGCGGCGGGCGCAGCCAGGCTATGTCATGGCAGGTCGAGTAGAGACAGACATGAACCTGTCTTAGTGCATATCCCCAGAGACTACTGTGGCACAGAGGTTGAGTGTGATGCAGCTCCGATGGCCACTTGAAGCAAAGTTCAGCCGAGTCTGTCAGCAAAACATCACAGGTTGCTTCTCACAGAGGCGAAAGCTCTTAGATAGCTGACACGCTGTTGGAAAGCAGAGAGACAATGCAGCCGTATTGAGCGCAATCCAAAGGGAACCACGTTATTTGACTTGGGATGAGTTGCTACGAAACACAAAACACATCAGTATTACGTCAAGATTGACACCATGTCCTACGTCTGCAGTCAAAAATTGTTTGTATTGGTTGGAGTGATACAGGCAAACTTGCTCCAGCACTCTTTTTGCTTCTGTAGTTACTTTCTTCAATCAAAGACCTGACCAACCCTCCAAAATCAAACCACCAACACAGAAGTTAGTTCCTGACTTGGTGCAGTTTTGTTATGACAGAATGGAAACCTGCCTTCCATTGTGTCATTCATAACTGGCTCTACACAAAAAGAAACGAGAAAAAAAACTCTCATGGAGATTGAAAATTCAAGGCTTTTCTTTTTCTTTATCTCCATGTGTAGGTCAATCAGCAGAGCTAAAACATGGCACCACACACACTGGCATCAACAACGACAAAACAGGCTCATATCAGGTGATAAAACACAAAATATACTGAACATCAAGTTACATCCGGTGTGACTTTATGCACCAACTTTTAGAACCAGGACTTTACTGATTTGTGTCATTTTTTTCCCCACCCACTGTTCTATCAGGATTTCCTTCCAGCTGTGCGTGTAATTACTTTCTCATCAGTATTACCACCAGGAGCCCCATTAAGGGAAGTAGCAGGGTACACCTAATATCTAAGCTTTTTTGCTTCTTCTATAAAACACATATCAGCTGTTAGTTTACAACACATTAATAGTGACTGATGTGTGTAGCTGATGGATCAAGCATGAACATTGTGAGAGCTTCTAAAGAAGATGAGAGAGAACAGTTAAAGAAAAAAGAAAAACGTTCAAAAAATAGTGCTAATTTGTCAGTTTCTTAAATATGAGGAATAGTTCAGCTGCAGCACCATTCATTTTACAATGTCATTAATGTATGCTCACTTGTGTGATTACAAAGAGAACAAAAATGCAAGAAAGACATTTAGGTTTAGGATTTTTGAAGGACATTTTGTAAAGTGAAGAAACTGATGGAAGAGCTGTAGTGGTCTGAGATCCCCGTGATAATCCATTACAGCAAGTACTGCTGTCACACTTCAAAACTGATGAATTTGTTCATTAAATCTTCAGTTATGTTTATAGGTAAAAGAGGAAGCATTGTCTCAAGTCTGAGAAGAAAAAAGAATGAATGATTCTATTTCAAATGTTGAAGAAAAATGCTATAGATTTACATAAAGAATAAATTATGTACAGCATGTTTTACATGATGAGTTTGTCAGAAGTATTAAAGGTTAAACCCTGAACCCATATTTGTTCTGTGCCACTTTGACCCTACACACACACACACAGACACATACGCACTCCACTGGCACGCGCGCGCACACACACACACAAACACACACACTTGCAAGCACACAAACTTTGCACCTGCTGCTCTCTCAATATAAAAATTGCTCTCACTTAAATTGCATCGTTCTTGCTGCAAATGTCTGCGTCCATATTCTTAAAGCATTAAAAAATAACATGTAAATAGAAATGTTTTTTTGTTGTTGTTGTCATTAGTTGTGTTTTATCTACAGGTCTGTTCTCTGCGGAATCAAATCAAATTATCTTTTTTTTTCTCTCTTTGAATTACACTCCTCATCCTCGCACATCAACACTCATGTCTCAAAACAACTTCTACCATCAGAGCACCTAGAAAACGAAATTAAAACTAGAAACTGACACAGAATAAGCATCAGATCAACATTTCCAAAGATAAATCCATTCGTTCAGTGGTGGGATATAATGAGAATAAAACTTACCACCAGATGGGATAACTTGCCATGACATGCGTGAGCCCACAGAGCAGCAACAGGAAACATCCAAGGTATATCATCCTTAAAAGTTTCGCTAAAACTTCTCCAGCAGAAAAGTCTACATGCGCGCTCAATACGCGCACTGAGATTTGAACTGAAGATTTCAAAAAAAAAAAAAAATCTAAAAATTTCTATCCTCCAAAAAAACCCACTTGAGGGAGAATCTATCTGTCGCGACTACTCGTGGCACAACTCGGGAGCCAAATATTAAAAAGTTAAAAGCTGCTTGCTCTTTTTTTTTTTTGTTAGGACCCAATCAGCAGGTATTGCCAAAGGGGGAATAGTGATGATATGTTCTCTCTCTGTTGTTGCCTCGTCTGGCAGCTTGAACTCACACAAGAGAATGAGCTAATTTTAAAGATGTGTTTTAGTGCTCATTGAGTATTGGGTGGCATTAGCATGCAGTGTGTGTGTGTGATATATAATGTTGTTTAAAGGAGAGAGGGAGGGTCTGAGGGTTTTAAATAGACATCGGAACCCCTGTGGATCTCGTAGCTATAACAACCTGTCCGGATTTCACTCCCTGGCTTCAAGCTTCTAAAATGCAGAAATAAATATGTGTGAATTGCTTGAGACCATTATGAAGCTCTCCAGTCCCTTTTATTTGTTGCCTGTTTGCTGTGAATGTAAAATTAGAAGTTGGGAAGTTTTTTTTTTCTTCCTTTTTGGACTGATGGATTCACAATGATTTGAATAAGATAAGATAAGATAAGATAAGATGAACCTTTATTAATCCCTGGAGGGAAATTCAGGTGTCAAAGCGGCAACATCAGCAAACAGAATGAAACACAGGAGAGGTACAGGTATACAAAAATTATAAAAACAATAATAGAAATATAAAAGATACAGAGTGAATGGGTGAACATAGTGTGTGCAGTCCGTCAATAAATAAATGTAGTATGTGCATATGTGCAGTCTATAAAGTGGTATATAGGATGTATAGTGTAAAGTGCGCCAGTGGTTGCAGTCCAAGATTTTTAGTGCATGTTAAAAGGTAGATAGTGCATGTTTAAAGTTCTTAATGATTAAATTGATAAATTGCTTAGATTTGTTTCCCAAAGAAATCCTTAATAATGATATGGCCATTTTTTCTATATTTATTTATTCTTTAATTTGTGAAATAAAACAATTTGGCTAGCTGTCACTGTACAGCAATCAATGATGCTCTAAAGTGGATTATCCGGAGGTATACAGGTAAAAAAAAAAAAAGGCATATTTTGCGCATTAATTTTTATTTATTTTTTTATAATATGTTTATTGGGTTTTCTTATTTTCACAAACACAATAATAATAATAATAATAATAATAAAACAACAACAACAAGCAAACAAACAAACACTGGTACAGCTCAGATAATATATATATATATATATATATATATATATATAGGAGGACATAGGAAATAGTCCATAGTGCAGGGAAGTCACAGGATATATGAGTTCATGTTCAGGAGACTCCTTGTGAGATAATGGAGGAGAGATCAGTTCTAATATTATTCAGATTTTGCGCATTAATTAAGGGATATTTTTTTCTCTCTCACATGGCACTGTTCTTTCATTCTTGCACTGTTACAGCCTATAACTGTGCTGCCCACAGTTTGAACTTTTACAGCTGCCTGCATGATGATGAGCCGCCAGACTGTTTATTCCAACGAAAATATTCGATCAAATTGGCTGCACCGCTGAGTTTAAATGGCAGACTGTCTGTTTCCCTTTCTCAATGTCAAGTGGCTGTTGATAGCTGATCTAACAGGAGGTGTCTCCATTTACAGGCACTGATGCTCACTGGAAGATTAAAAGAAACTGCCCTAGTTGTGCAACATCGGTGACTAATGGGCTTTATATATAGGGAACAAAAAAAGTCAGTTTCTAAATTTAAATCAGAAATTAAATCAGTTGTCACTACTGTTATTTTCACTATTGTTAGTTAACACGTGTTATGTAGTAGACTATGTAATTATAATACTAATAATAGTGATTATCTAATTATATACAATTATATCAAATCAAGTTGTTTTAGTGCATATGTGGCTTGGAGGGACTGAAATATAATGAATATGTCACCCCAAATGGAGGCATTTGACCAGTAGAAACTAGTGCAGTGGAATTAAATGTGCATATCAATGAATGAATTTGACATATTGCTGTTTAAGACAGTCAGCAGAAGCTGATTCGTTTCATAGTTAATAACAGACAACTGTCTCAATCATCCCAATGGTGAACTGTGTATTTGTAAAACAACTGTATAACCTGTTTTCTGTAGCTAATATTGAAAACAGAAACAAATTTGATACCACATTTTTAATTAAAATATCAAGTTTTTATTTTCTCGGATCCAACTTTTTCTGTGACAGTTTAAGCTTACTTCAACTGTTCATCTTCATCTAGATGTGTATACAACATTTATTCAGTCGAACGACCCACCATTGATCTCCCATTCCCAAAAAAGTGTTCACATGCTAAACTTTGTTTGGCCTGGAGGAGGGAAAACATGGCACACATGGCCCTGAAGCCTAAAGATGCTAGCGTCATCTGGTGGAGAATGTTAAGCACTGCAGACCTGACAAGAAAACTTGACATTAAATCTCATATTATAGTGATAAATGAGACTGAGGCATGCCACCTGTATGTCCGCTTTTCACAAACAGTGGAGGGAAGTTACTACATTTATTCTGTAGTATTGTAGCCTACTTATAGGTGCAATTATGAGGTACTTGTACTTTACTTGAGTATTTCCATTTTCTGCTACTTTATACTTCAACGTCACTATATTTCTTGTGGAAATATCTTACTTTTTTGCTAGACTACATTTATTTGACAGCTTAGTTTGCAGATTTTACATAGAAAACCTATGATCACTTCATAAAATATCATTGCAGATTATATTAAAAGTTGCTCTCTCAGAAAAACTAAAGTAAGATAATTCTTTATTAGTGCCACAGAGGGGGAATATGCAGTATTACAGCAGCAAAGGGGGGACAGTGCAAACAACAAGAGGCATCAGTAAAAAACAAAACAAGATCTAATAAATAAGAAAGTAAACAATGAAGATATAGTAAGTAAGTAAACAGTAAAAAACAAGATATAAAAATAGACTGAATGAGTGCTTGGGTTATTATTGCACATATTGGGTTATTATTGCACATATGAAATATGAAATTTTGATATTGCACAGTGGTATACATTGATATTGCACATGAATGAATGAGTGAATGAATGAATTGTCCGGTTTTTGGTGTGTGCAGACTACTGGGAGCAGTGTTGATTGTAGAGTCTGACAACAGCAGGAAGGAAGAACCTGCGATATCTCTCCTACACACACAGTGGGTGAAGCAGCAACATTTAAATGCTGCTTACAGGTTTATGCATCAATAATAGTAATAATCCCAAATTCGGTAATATACCTAATAACATAACTCTGACAGGATTAGTTTGATTTTGATACTTTAAGTTAATTTAGGTGATACCACTTTAACTTTTTCTTAAGTGAGGTTTTGAAGACTTTTTCTTGTAATGGAGTATTTTGACATGGTGGTATTGATACTTTTACTTAAAGCTTCAGTAGGCAGAACATTTTTGACATCATTGAGCAAAAATCCCATAATAACCTTTCAGCATATTGTAATTCAAGTGTTCTGAGAGATAACTAGACTTCTGAACCTCCTCATGGCTCTATTTTCAGACTTTAAAAAAATCTAGCCCGTGACGGGATACTTTGGCCAATCACAGGACATTTCAGAGAGAGAGCGTTCCTATTGGCTGTTCTCTGGCTGGTGGGCGATGCTTGGTATTTCCTCAACTGATCTAAACATGGCAGCCGGGTCAAAAACGCTTTCATTTTACAGCTAAACAGTACACTACAAGATGTTTCTGAAAACATTTTATGTGAGAAATAGGCATTACAGTAACATAATATTGATTCTTATTTGATCAGCGCTGCCTAGTTTGACCATTTGATCAGAGTTTGTGAGTGATTGACAGCTGCTCAGAGATGGCAGACTCCAGCGCGGCTCTGATTGATTGTTTTCCTCCGGTCTGTGTAATCTTGCAGATGCTATTAGGAGCAGCGGAGGACACCTGTCTCATGCACTACTGTTAGGAAATAGTGACTGTTTTATAAAAATGTACTTTTTTTAATCATATTTGCTCCATATCTACCCACTGCAGCTTTAAACATAAGAGCTGAACACTTCACTTCACCACTGCTTACATTCACAAGGATGTCGTCATAAATGTCTTTTGATTAATATTACTTTGATAAAGATTTATTATTCCATCAAAATTAGAGTCAACAGTCCAGTGATTAAAATGATTATCATTGAAGTAACAGTTATAGTAACTATGATTGTAGTAGTAATAGGAATAATTGTAATCATAAAAAATTCAAGAAATCATAAATTAGTCTAATAATAATGACTATTACTCCAAACTACACAGACAACTGCTGCTGCTGCTACTTCTACTTATAAAAATGTCACAATGACTACTAATAATCAAGTAAATATTTGTTCTAAAATGTTGACTTTTTCAGACATTGACATTAAATGGCTGGACTTCCATACATAGAGTTAATAACTACCACGCTACACAAAGGAGCCGGAGGGTTTGGGCAGCTGCAGAGGGGGAAATCTGGAAGTTATAGAGCAGCTATGTACTGGGCCTTTTTTTCCTCCCCAGTAGCTGTCAGCACTGGCACAGAGGCCAAGACAGCCAGGGTGTTAAATGCATGTGAAATATGTGATGCCTGTTCAGCTTACGGCTACTGACTGTAGATCATTTAGTTCAACACGGCATTTAATAAGTGCTAAAATGTGTGTAAAACATGTTTGACTTCTACATAAAAATCAGTCAAGTTATAGTTTTATATAAAGTGGCCACACAGTGAATACACTTTAGTACAACTGTAGACTGGTTTATGTTTATTTCATCTCCATCAACACGTTTCCCACCACGCTGTCTCTGCAGTCCATCCATTCAGGTTTTCCCCCCCGAGCAGACAGAAGGACATCATGGCACCTCTGTGTGCCCACGGTGACCTCACTGCGATGATGATGTCATTCAGCAGCATGCCGTTATGTCCGACAAGTGAGTCTTGTCATTGCTCTGCATCACAGGCCTCAGTCAGACTCCCTCTGTTTGACAGACCACAGCTACACCAACATCATGCAATACACAAATATTGAACTAATCACATTTTCATTACTTCACTGACTTTTCCGTGAATATTTTCCTGATGTGCCACAAAGTTGTTAATGCTCATTTGTGCAGTTGTCTTAATAAGATGCAACATGCAAAGAACATTTGTATTTAACCGCAGCTTCTTCTGCACATGACGATTTAAGGTCTTTGTTATGTACAAATGTGACAGCACCACTAGATGTCAGCATTGTAGTGGCATTACAATATCTATTGTCACGGTTGAACTTTAAAACAGAGAAAAAAAAAATCTCAATTGAAATCACATGTGGTCCATACATAATATATACTGTATATTTTGAACAACTTTAAGGCAAAGCAAGTTTATTTGGATAGCACCTTTCAAACACTGCAATTCAAAGTACTCCAGTAAAGCAAGGAAATGCAGTAGAACAACATTTAAAAACAATGAAAATGATGTATATTGTTATTATATTATTATGATTGAATATAATGTAATTGCATATAATGTATGTATATATCATGTAATTATATAATAACACAAAATAGAATAAAAGTAGATAAATAAAATAAAAAATAAAAAAATAAAAAAATAAAAAAATAAAATAAAATAAGATAAATAAATAAATAAATAAAAATATAAAAGTAATAGACCAGAAATACACATACCACCGTACAATTCAACTATATTTTTCTATTTATTCTCCGATAAATGTGTTTGTGTTCAATATCAATCCAAACTGCAACAGGTTAATAGTGTATTTAAAAATCTGGGACTTTTTTGAGTGGTAGGCTTAGTAAATCTCATATTGAGGCAGACTTCTGTGGTGGATCATTTAGAAAAGGTACCTAGTGAATAAAAGTTTATCAGTTTTTCAGCTGTTGATGCTGTTTAATTCAAGTAAACATGAAAGACAAAAAATATAGGCTAAGCATTGTGACAACCTAAGAATTTACTAGCCTATTCACTCTAATCTGCTCTGTTGTGTTGTTAAATGCATTTTTTTTCTATAGATGATCATCAAAAACCAACCTAGATGTTCAGTAAGAGATGACAAAAAGCAGACCCACACATCTCTTAATTCTGTTTGAGTTACAATCCTTTCAAGGGAAAGGGAGGAGAGCTGTGTCTCAATAAGCTGCGACACACCCCGCGAGCTAACACCTGGAAATAACTCATCACTTTCCCTTGTACTTCTCCGTCGGTCTCCAGACATGGGAAACACAGCAAAGGGTCTGCCTGTGCTTTGACTTTATCTTCAGGATGGGCATTACCACAGGCGTTGACGTCCCTATCTCGCCCGCTCGCCTCTTGGTAATACAGGGTGTAAAAAGGCTTCTGATAAGACAAATCATGGGAGACAACTTCCAAATCATAATGTAAACGGTCTTTGTGGTCTCTGAGGTTAGATTAGCTGCTTTTGAGCTCAGAACACACGTCATGTATTGTACTGTATGTTAGCGGAACATGAGGTTAGATATTCAATTCAAGTACAGATGGTTGGTAAATTAAATGAGTGTTTAGTGTGAGTTTGATGAGTATGAATATGATGGGAATCATATGCTATTGCCTTCACATTCACCAAAAATCTATCCAGTTGAGATAGGTTCGATAACGCTCTTCCTCACCAATTAAAGCTTGGATAGATATAGAGAGTTGCAGTAATCTAATCAGGATGTAACAACAGTATAAATTACCTGCTGGATAGACTGTTATCAGGCCATTAAATAGGCTTTATCGGTCGCTATAAGCACAATAGATATGGGTCAATAGTTGGGCCTTTTACACCCAATATTTGGTTTTATCATCTATTCACATCGTAGATCACCAGAAGAAGGTATAAAAGAACAGGACAGCGACCTGATAACAGTCAAATAGGGGGAAATTACAGATAAAGAAAGCAGGAAGCAAAACTGGTCAACAGGCTTCACATGATGATTCAATTTATGCCAGTTATGAAATGTGACCTTGAGATTTCTGCAACTTTTGATAATGATTTATCAGAGTTTAATTGAAAGAAGTTATGAAATAATTTGAACACCTCTGAACAACCCTGCGGGAAGGTACCGAGTTACCGTATTTTGAATGAATGCAGCCGAAAGGCAGACTGTCCTCTCTGCTGGGTGTGTGTGTCTCGGTCAAACTGACACACCGATAGCTGAATACGACAGCCAATGCACACAGCAGAGGAGAGACAGAGAAACAGGGGAACTCACAGTGGTGTAACAAACCTGTTAAACCCCCACATGGGGCTCAAAGACGCCCAGAGGAGTCCCAAGCACAGCAAAATAAGTCGAAAAGAAAAAATACAGGCAGAGAGCTGCAAGGTCTTTGCAGAAACAGACACAACCACACACCTCTAGTGAGACATAAGAGATGATATAGAGGGATTAGTTTTGTATCAATCCATACATGGTTTTTTTACAAAATTGTTGCATATTATACATTTAAGACCTTCAGTTAAAATCAAGTGGTCAACTGTATCAAAAGCCAAAGTAAGATTTAAAAGCAATAAAACAGATGTCTGGTTTGGTTTTAATCCTTTAATTTAAAGAAGGAGTCATAACTAATATTTGAGGCCATGTGGAGCAAAAAGGTGCACCTGAAAGCCTAAAATCATTCTGTCTGTCAACATTTGTAGCCTGTTAAGTCTCATTTAGTCCGTAACTGAAGTCTTAAACTGTTGTGGGAGCCTTTGGTCACAAGGTTTCTCCTCAGAGGGACTCAGATAGTTGTGTTAGCGCTGAGGTCACGCATTAAGCAAGCGGGATGAAGCTCCGGAGGCCAGAAAACAAGAAGAGACAACGCAGCTCTAATTACAGGAACAGCCCTGTGTGTCATATCAGGGTGCAGTGTTTTCTATCAACTGCTGAGAGAGAGAGACAGAGAGAGAGAGAGAGAGAGAGATAGAGAGAGAGGCTCCATATCTCCACCTTCTTCCAGTCTCTTCTTCTTCTCTGGTGCTTTCCACACAATGACACTTTTCTCTGGGTCATCTGAGGTCGCAATCAGCCGAGAGGGAGGCTGCAGCTGCTCAGCTGGACCCTGTCTTGTTATATTAACGCTAAGTAAAGCAGATCATACCATTCCATCACCACCACCTGCTGGTCAAGAGCACGACCCGTTCACTATACGTCTACCGTATCGTCTGTCTTCGTACGGCAACCTGTACTTTCCTGGCTCAAACTCTCTCCACATGTCACTACTTTTACTGTTGAGACTGTGTTGTGTCATTGTAGACGCTTTCTCCGGTGAGACAAAGTCAACCTGGATGAATGGCCGTATTTGTTCAAGGGCAAATAGAAAACTGCGATTCTGTAAACACCATTCAAGCAGGGTGTTTCACAGGTTGCTGGGAAACCAAAGAGTGGATTGTATCATGCGGCTTTGGCAATGAAAAACCTAGTGGACTAGAAGGTTTGATATTAATGTCAGATATTAATGTAATTGATGCTTGAATGAACAAAGCTGTTGGCCGCCAACGGGATGAAAATGTTAATAAAATAAACCAGAAGTATGCCTTTGGAATGATCATTTCTCTAATGTCACACCAAAATAAAGTTAAGTGATCGCTTTTGGAAGATCATGTTTAATACAACCAACCATTTCACCTTGCGTTATAGGTATTTTATGTTTTCCTCAACAGTTACACAGCACAGGCTTAGATGTGCCTACTTAAACACTTTCAAGAATGGACAAGCCGCCACATGCTCACATACAATTTGGCTCAAGTGTGTCATAACACGTCACTAGAAAATGTGCATGGACCATAGGTTACATGCCACAAATGAAGCACCGGGATTAAGTTCCACAGTGGTGTTTTTTGATAGCAAGGTGCTTCTTCTTTAAACTGCAGCTACTGTTTTGGTTGCTGCACAGAAGGTGAATCCCAGAGACAGTAATTCTGTAATCTTCTAAGCTCTGAAGACACATTTTAATGGTATCTTTTCTTAGTTAAGTTGTTTGGACTTTTCATTTCTTTCTCACCATTTGGGTCTTTTGTTGAAGGATAATGTAAATATTGTACAGGTTGAATGTTGTTTGATATTTATATTAATGCAACTTGCAATTTTGGAGGTTGTAGTGGGCTCAGTTTTAAAGCTAGAGTGAAGATACTGGCATCATATGAAACTAGAAAACCTAAGGAATCCATTGTTACCAACCTTGCGAGGAAAAACTGTCATTTTCAAAGAGGTCCCTTGACCTCTGACCTCAAGATATGTGAATGAAAAAATGGGTGCTATAGGTACCCACGAGTCTCCCCTTTACAGACATGCCCACTTTACGATAATCACATGCAGTTTGGGGCAAGTCATAGTCAAGTCAGCACACTGGAAAAAAATGTGCGATTAATCGCGATTAAATATTTTAATCGATTGACAACCCTCATTTTTTATAATAAAAGAAAAAATATATATTTATTAGCAATATCTGATTTGTTTTCTCCCAGGGATGCAATCAAACCAACACAGGAGGTTGACGGCGCTTTCACTGAGGTTTCAAAAAACAACAGCTACCTCTCGAGCCCCTGAGGACGGACTTTTCCTGAATCCTGAATCCTGAGAACCGCTGCACATGGTGCACCCGACGCCTGAAACAGCAGAGTGGCGCAGACGCACCGTCAGCCTCCAAACCTAAGCCACAAATTATGTCTGGTACATGGAAAAGATCATGTGGCCCTGCAGCGGAGTAGGGGTGGTGAGAACGAGGAGTTTGGTGGTAACTGGGTTGGGATTGGACGGATACGATTTACATTCCTCTCCAGGGATGTGATATCAAGACAAGGTCAGACCAAGGCTAATACATAAGACTCTGAGGAGAGGGAGGAGGAATCGAATCTCTGCTCTTGACTCAAAATGATTTTTTTTTTATGTTGAATATCATACCATATTTTATCTTAACTCTGCATCTTGCATAACAATCTAGGAGATGCAATCTGTCTTGCATTGTATTAACTACCTCTTCCTTTATATCTTTTATTTGTCTAATGTATATGCGTTGATGCCTTGCACGCATACTGTATATGTTGTACATTGAAATGCTTTGAATGCATTTGATTTTTTTTTCTTTAGGAGTTCCTTTCAAGGAAATACCTCAAACTCCATCAACGTCCCTTAGCACATTCCATCTCATTTGAATAGCCAGTGCACAGACTAACCTCAATGCCCAGAGGAACCTCATTGTAATTGCAAAAGAAATGTAACACTGCAGGCTAACACACTAATCTGAATTGAGTATTCTGGTCACACTTGGAGCTGAAACAAAGTTCTTCTACACCGTAGCTTTAGGGTGACTTTCTCATGGATATCTGATACAACTATTTTCAGAAGGATCCATAATATTCACATCTAAAATGCATTGCGGTCATTTATATATGCATGTTAGCTTCTGAGAGAGAAGTAGAGGATGGTGAGGTAGTATCTCCAACAGCACGGAGGGGAAAATATCCTGACAGCCTAAAGAGATTAGTGTCCATTACCAAACAAATTTCTGCTACCACCTACAACACTTATGACAGCCCTCAGTTCAACCCTCATAGGAGCCCTGGTAAAAAAAAAAACCCACACGCTTTTGTCCTCATGGCCATGTTCCCTCGACACCAGAGTGAAACAAGCTCTGTTTTCTTGGTTGCCGGGTCTGAGAAGAGGGGGCGAGTGTGTTTTAAGAAGGGTGTGGGAATCAATTATCCCACTCAAGAGACGTGCAGGACCAGTGGGTATTGCTCGGGATTAGTGTCCATTCTTGTCATGTACTGACAAAACCTCCCGCTGATCTCCTTAAAACCAGGTGTTATTAAGAAGCACGGCCCTTACAGGGGGCCTATAGGCTTTTGAATAACTGCCCTTTAGGAATGACTGACAAGCTTATAATGTTGTTTTTTTTAAAGTGCATTCCTGTGCTTTCATGTGCTCACCTGTGTGAATTGTGTGAATGATATTGAGCATGAGTTGAAAGTGAAATCATGCAAACAGACTTACAACCTTAGCTGTGACTGCTGCGACTAATCCTGCTCTACCAGTACGTATCTATCATCTTGTGTGGAAAAAGTTAAACAGCATTTCGTTGAAATTTTACATTTTAAAGCAATAGTTTTGGGAAACATTCACTTTGAAGCTGCTGCCATAGGTCAATTAGCGTAGCTTAGCTAAATCTCTAAAGCTAAAGCTACATCTTGTGTGTTTAAAGGGGAACTACGCCCATTTTCAAATTTCATACATGTTATTCCTATCGCCTAAATCAGTCCAAAAAAATATTAGTAAACATGACCAGCTCTCTCCCAAATCCAAAAGTAATGTGGAACGGCTCCATAGACAATAAATTTGGAAACATGTTATAGATCAGTGGCTTTCAATGTAGGGTTCAGGGACCCCGAGGGGTCCTTGAGAGGGCTCTAGGGGGTCCCCAGCAAAAAGGAGAATAATTTATTTTCACCATAATTCCATCCATAAGTACTACAATGACAGAATGTATGACTGTTTTGGTGTGTTTCGTGGGCTTCATACACTTTATGTAATAAAACATCTAAAAGCAAAAACCCTGGGACCCTGGGACAAAATCTTATCGAATGGGGGTCCGTGGTCTAATTTGTGTCAGTTTAGGGTTCCTTGATGAGAAGGAGGTGGAGGACTATTTCTTGGCTCTAAACAATTACCAGGTAACCAGCGGAGACTCTAGGAAATTAAGAAACAGTCCAGCACATATATATATTCACCAGACAGATATAACAGTGGCATCAATCTTCTCATCTTACTGCCCATCAGAAAGCGAACGCGCTAAATGTTTGCTTTAAAATAACCTTCCACTATGCAGCAAGTCAACCTGTCATGTTCACTCATACTCAGATAACACACCATGCAGAAGCTGAATAAAGGTGATCTGTTGACATGAGCGATCGTAAGAGATCCAGTATCATGTGAAACCGTAAATTATCAAGCTTGCTCACTTTAATCTCTAATTTGAGGTGCTATGTTGTTTACACGCACAGTAAGTAAAAACTTGGCTCTGTGAAGCCACTTGGCCCATCTGGGGCTGTTTGTGATCGGCGGTGAACGGGCTGGATATTGTTTGAGATTGGGAATGAATAGACTTCATCCCGAATCCTGGCAGGGACAGCTCCCCAGGTGTAGCTGAGAAAACCTGGACCCTTCCCAAGTTCAGATACCTCTCTCTCTTGACGTGCCAGAAATCAAGGTGTGTGCGGACACAAAAGACGTCAGGTGGTAGCTGAGCCACTGAAAGGTGTTTACACAGGAGTTAAGTAGGGTTGTCCCTGACTAAAGACATTCTCAGCTGGCAAACAGTCAGTGGATATTATTTACAAATCAAGAGGTCAACCTAGTCAGCAAATCTGTAATACTGCTTCTTACTTATTATAGCTGTCACGCTTGAGAATAAACCTGTAAATATTGCTGTAATATCAGTGACATGTTCCTGTGAATTACTGTCATTTAACCATCTATTAAGTCTATGTTTTGAAATAATACATTCAACTTTTAGTCAAGAGTCTATTGTTTCAAGCGTTGCTACATTACACGTGCATGTGTGTATTTTATGTAACTTTCCAATACAAGTGAGTCAAAAAGTGTTTGCATGTTAGAGAATCTTTTTCTGTGACAATAATTAAACGTTTTGGTAATCTCCAAATCTTATGCAATCAAATGCGTAGGAAGAGTAAATATTTTTCAAGAGCAGGCCTGCCAGAGCGTTCAGATTACTCGTGAGAATGATTGATAGTTTGCCAATTGATTTACGGTGCTCAATATGATGTTTTTCAAAGTGATTAAAGGTTTCGTCTTCAGCTCTTATTGCGAAATCGCCTACGGTCATATTTGCGGACTAATTTGCTTTCTTCATTGTGAACTGCGAATGAACTCACGGTTTAGGAGAAATGATCGCTGGGCCTCGCAAAAGGCAAGACCAGACTGATATTTAACTTCAACAGACAATCGTTAACCAAAAATCTACTAAACAGGGAGCCTTTTCTGCAGTATGTGACGTCATTTCGACTGATGAAATCAACACAGGCATGACGATATATGGAGCATATGAGTGACTAGTTGATAATAATGTCTAGCACTGACTATAAACCTCTCTATTCAGTGGTGGGAAAAGTATTTAGATCATTTAATTAAGTAAAAATAGCAATGCTACTATACTATTAGAAGTACAAATCCTGCATTTAAAAGCTTACTTACTCACACTACTTAGCTATTTGAGCAAAATGCACTTTAAAGGTGCTAAATTCCAAATTCAGAGCATGAGGGATTGCCTCCACATGGCTCTCAACATGGTGACGGCAAAGCCTGCAAACACAAGGCTTTCATCCAGGAGACCGTTGTTTGTGTCCCATGTGTTAAGTTTCACTTTCACGTTACAATCAGCTGTTTGTTCGTGTCCCGAGTTCACAAAGTTCAGTTTTATGTCACTTTACGAATGTAGTAGTTTTAAGCCCAACCATGTAGTTTTTTCCTAAACCTAACTAAGTGATTTTGTTGCCTAAACCTAAAGTGACATCAAGGGACCTGACATAGTGGCGGTATGTGACAAGTTGGGATGAGAATGTGTTGACAACACAGAGGGAGTGTGACTTCATTCTCTGCTCAGGTAGCCATTACTGGATTTGGAATTTAGCACCTTTAAGTATCAAAAGCAAAAGTGTTTACGGTTGTCTGGTTCAGGTAGCGCTAATTTTTACTTAATATAATGTAAGACAACTTAATGTATAACAAAATGCATCATTTTATATGTTATGATATGTTTTCTGTGTAACTGCAAAGTAACTTGTAGCCTGACTCCAGCTGTCAGATGGAATAAAAAGTACAATATTTGCCTCTGAAAGTTTGTGAAGTAGAAGTATAAAGCATAATGTGGGAATAGTTCACTCAACAACTTACTAAATATGTCAAAACTTCAGATTGAAAGTTCATTCTTGACCTTGGGAAACAACAAAACTATTTTGACACTTGTGTTAAAATTGCTCCAGCATCTGTTCCGGAGCTTTCAATCTTATCACAGTCGTCTTCAGGAGATGCTGCTGAGGTGAGCTTGTTTTGTATAGGCTGTCAAAACTGTACATACAAGACTTATGTACTTAAGTACAATAGTGGAGTAAGCATAGCCTACTTAACAAAAATGAACTATGTTAAAATGCAGTCTTACTACAACATCTTTTTTCTTATGCCAATATGGACTTCATACCAGAGATGTGGACTCAAGTCATGTGACTTTAACTCGAGTCAAACTTGAGTCACAAATTTGATGACTTCAGACCCGACTTGACTAAATCAAAAAACACCTGCAACTCGACTTAGACTTCAACACCAATGACTTATGACTTCAGGAGAATACCATGAAGAACTGAGCGCCAGTTGGAAAAAATTACATTGGCTTGGGACTTGTCTGTCCTGACTTGGGACTTGAATTGGGACATAACTTGGGACTTGCCTGTCTTGACTTGGGACTCGACTTGGCACTTGCCTGTTCTGACTAGGCACTTGCCTGTCTGGATTCGGGACATGACTTGGGGCTTGACTCGTGATTTGCCTGTTCTGACTAGGGATTTGACCCGGGACTTGCCTGTCCTGACTAGGCACTTGCCTGTCTTGATTCGAGACATGACTTGGGACTTGAGTCAGGACTTGCCTGTCCTGACTAGGGATTTGACTCGGGTACTTGCCTGTCCTGACTAGGGACTTGACTCGGGACTTGACTCTGGACATGCCAGTCCTGACTAAAGACTTTACTCGGGATTTGCCTGTCCTGACTCGGGGACATGACTATAGGGACTTGTTTGCAAAGACTTTAGACTTACTTGATACTTGCAAAAACAACGACTTGGTCCCACCTCTGCTTCATACTCTACACGCACACACACACACACAGTGCAGTACATGGACTAGTATAACTGTATGATATCCTGCTTGTGCTGGATTTGACTAATTCAGGGTTTGCCATTGTGGAAATAAACTGTGACTGACTGATGGTAAACAAGTATTTGATCATATAATAGGCTGCAGGCCAGCTCAGACTGACCTCAGTCTGCACAAACACTGACGGTATGGTGCCTAACCACCACAGCCAATCACATAAATGAAGAGAAGATTTATCTGTCTGAACCCTGAGAGTGAATTGTGAATCAGCTCAGCTCTCCGTATGCATTGCCATATTCCCCCCTCTCTCTCACTCTCTCTCTTCCTCTCTCTCTCTCTCTCTCTCCCTCTCTCTCTCTCTCTCTGCTGATGGGAGGAGCGCAGCGCAGCTCCTCTCTGTATAAGAAGTGTTGAGCTTTCAACAAGGGATTTTACACAGCTACTCAGGAGAAACGAAATGATCTGCCCTGGAGCCGCAGCAAAATGCTGGATGGACACCTACTCCTGGGATGGTTATCGTTCACAGTCATAGTGTATCTTCTCACCTTGCCTGGACCAACCGCAGCATATTTCGGGTAAGAACTTAACAGACATATATATATATACAGTTATGTGTTATCATGATGCTGCTTTCATTGATTTGATTGGTTCCTGAAAAAAATACAAAGCAGGTAACAAACTTGTATTTATCCTTTTTAAACTCACTGAAAACTTTCTGTAAGTTTATTTATTTATTTATTTTATCTAATTAACTTTGATTGGTTGTTAACTTTTGATTGCATTAACATGTGAGTGGTCAGTGAAGGTGCCATCAGCTGATGTGCAGCAGCAGCAGCAGGTTGTCTTGCACATGATTTGGCCTGAGTGAAGCTGTTGACAATTAAAAAAAATAAAATGTGACAAGCAAAGTCAGGGAGTGTTTTTAAGCAGCATCTATTATAGGTGGATCCACGCAGCCTCGGAGTAATGTTGGCCCCATTCTTTGCCTGACAATCGAGCCAGCTCCCACTGTAAAGTATAACCCCCACCTGGCACTGTTTGAATGGCAGGTAGCGGTCCCAGTGATTATTTTGCTGAAACACTTGTAAAATCATATCCTTAGTCGACTCTGAAAGCAGCCGAAAGGAGCGAAAAGGTGAGTGTATATACGCCTCAGACTCCACAGCTGGTAACAATAAAGCAATCTGGTGGCCGAAACGTCTGCTCAGCTTGCACAGAAAAATTCCCCCATCCAGCATAAACATCACACAACTCTGGCAGGGCTTTTTTTTTTTTTTTTTTTTTTCTCCTTCTTGTGCTGCCTCCATCAGAAATGTTAGGAAATTAATCAGAAATTCATGAATCATGTCATATACACACAATAATGTTTAATTTAGAAAAAGCTCAAGGGTGTATATTTCAAAGTAAGTCATTCCCAGGGAAACGCCTTGGGATTTTTTAGGTGTAGCCCACTATGACCTCCACCTCAGAGTGCCTACTAAACTGCCTTCTCACATGAACTGCTTTTTTTTTTTTCTCTGTCTTAGTTTACAGAAGAGCAGGGAAGCCAAGGTCATTCAAATGAGGTCAGCATGTCATGAGGGAGAGCAGCCATGTTTCACCTTTTTTATCCCAAAAAATCCCCCCCAAGTGTCACCTAATCTTTGGGCTGACTGACAGAACAAAATGTACCATGTCATACTAAACAGAAGCGAGATCTTGGTGCTTTTCCGTATCTACAAATATAGCTGGTGTTGATGGGTGCTGTTAGTGCTTCCCCCTTGGCTGCAAACAGTGCAGACGTTGCACCGAGACAAATAGCGGTAGACTGTGGAGTGATGACACTTGAAGGCTTTCCAGCAGAGTCAAATTTATGGTAGGTATGACCGGGTGTTGTGCGGGATCCAGGAGTGTTAGTTGATCTGGGAACTGTTGTGCATCTGCACAGAGAGCACAGGAAGTGTCCCCTGGGGGCCCGTTAGACTCGTGTGACAGACCTGTTGAAGTAGTAGGTATGTTGGTACAAAAATCTTACGAAAACTTAAAAGAAACGGCAATTTTAGGAGTCATTTTCTAGATGTGATGTGATTTACACCCTCGTGTCTGGGTAAATGTTCTCATGGGTGCAGCACTGAAGTGTTGGCACTCATACGAGTGATGTAAACACGCTGTACGGCACCTGTAACAGCTCTGTATGGTGGAAATATCTCAGCCCTTCTCAGTGAAAACGCCATCATCTGTAATGCTCATGCACATATCGAGCACATTCTCTGTCTCTGCCTTTCGGTTTCAGCTCCAAAGTTGCATTAGGAGGACAAATGTAACCCTGCTCTCTGTTTCTGTCTCCCTCCCTGTAGCAGTGTCGCCCTTGGCAGGCAGTGTGTACGGAGGGCTGACGTGCCAAATTGGCACTCAGGTCAGCCTTAATGGTCCTAATGGTAATGCATATTTACTTATTCAGTTAGCACTTGTTTTCAATTCCCTCTGTCAGTCTGTTCTCTATCTGTGGCCTGCGTAGCGCAGAGAGACATGTGGTATTACGATACTCCAGATTTATTATTCCGCGGCTCGGTGAGGAGGGAATATGAATGAGTGTCAGTGAATGATTTAGCCCTGCAGCTGAGGAGCACTGAAAGAGCCTGCACAGGTGACACTGATACAAAATGTGACCGTGCCCCGCGGCCAACTTCCCAGAAACTCGACACCGGTGACACTCCGGGCTTCGAATGTGCATGGGACACACTAACACAAACCTGTTCAAATAAATATTCCACGAGCACGAGGCATCCTAGGGCCTCTTGAGTACTGATTTACTCAAAATAGAGGGTCAATGTTGCATACCCAATTTCCAGAGTGCGGTGGAGCGTAAGTGTAACATAAACACCATCTCTCCTGCCCATAGTCTGCGCAGCCGAGGGTGGGGTGGGATTCCTGGCGTAGTCGAGCACCCGCTTAAATTGTCATCCTTTGCCACAAGAATGCGAGCGCTCATTTTCTTCCCCTCCGCCTGTTGTGGCAGGTGCTGGTTCTGCTAAATCCGTTATCATTAGAATCGGAGATGTTTCGCTGAGCTCTTGACTTAATAGGTTACAGCACCTTGATGAGATGTTGTGTAAACCGTCGGAGGAGGAAGTAAGCGCTCCGTTGACCCCGTCGTGGGCTCTGACGGCTCTCCGAGACGTCTGTGTCGGTTTAAGTTTGAGTTTTTTGGTAAAAGGCATGTCATTCTGTGGTCTTGTAAACTGCGCTGAATGCGAGGCCTAACACTGAGTCAAGAGTTTGTTTTTATTTAGATCATGTGCGACATATACAGGAAGGCTGCCCACAGTCATGCAGCTGGGATTTACCAATCACAGAGGCACCGCAGCATCCGGAAGAAGCAAATATAGCGGTTGCTATTACTTTGCTGTTTAATTACTGCCATATCCTTAAACACTCCTCCTGAAGCAGAGCTGATGATGCCCTCTCGGATGGTATTGTTGTTTTTAGTGCTCCATTAAGCGAGGCAGAATGCCAAAAACAACAGGATAACAAATGGGATGTGTGTAAATTTACTTTAGGAGGAGGTTTTTTTTTTTCAGTTTGCAGCTGTAAAAAGGTTTTTATCACTGTGCTGAATTAGTTCCTGGTGTGCATCAAACAGCAGAGTGCTTTAAAGTTTAAAAGGAGCCACGTTTCTGTAGCACAAAAAAAGGTTACGAGTTGTTTTTTAAGCGGCTCGATGTAAACATTTTGTTTGGTTCCCTCCTCTTTCTCCTGGTTCGCCCGCCTTATGTGCGTGCCGGCGTCCCTGCAGCGGTTTGTGGGGAGCTGCTGGGTGATTACCACTCATTAGGAGCTGCAGAGTTAGTCTGGGCTCAGGCTGGCGATGCCTGGCAGACAGTGGTGGCGGGCGTCTCATTACCAGGCCTTAAGGACTGATTAGCCCTGACGTGCAGCAGGGCGGGGAGCACCGTTGATAGAGGGATTTCCCAACTTCATAGGATATCCTGTGGCTACAGCCACACCTCAAAAGGGTATCACTTTACTGTGAGCCAAGAAGATAGGATTCTCTCAGCACTGCGACGCTGTGACCGCGCAGCGCGGTGAGATCACGCAAACCTGGAGGCTTAGATAACACACCGCACGGCCTCTGAAAAGAGAGAGCTTTGTTTTCTTTATATTTCTGTTTGATACATCCGGATTTGAGCTTAAGCCGTGCTTTGCTTTTGCTGCTCTGTAACATCCCTGAGAGGCTGCTGTGCTCGTGGATGCCACCGGGTGGTGCAGCACCTTCTGAGAGTGCAGGATGCTCCTCAATCAGCACTTTGTAACCTTTTTTGTGTAACAGTAGGAGAGTGGGAAATGAAATGTGAAAACATCAAAAATGTAAAGGCAGCCAAGTCTGTGTAAAAATAATTCAGGAAAAGAAAATAGTTTCTTCTTAGTTGTGGTCAACCTGCATGACATGTACGACGTGTGTTTCAACTTCAGCTTGCAGAGCAAAAAATCCCCCTCTCTGCACAGAATCTCATCTAAACTAAGCAATGCACAGCGTTACAGTTTATTTTACAGGTTGAATCATCAAAAATTGCAGAGTGGCACACACCTTTGTCATAGAGGTTTCAGTGGTGACTGTAGTGGGTTGTTATGGGGCTCATACTGTATAATAATATGGTTCTTGTGAATATTTTTGAAGATTACATGGTTTGGTGAGGCTCTTAAAATGTGTTTGGCCTGCTAACATCCGAAGGACTTACAGCTCTGGTGTCATCGGCATGCCGAGGAGACCGCAGCTAAGACATATTTGATTTTAAAAGGACTGTCCCACCAGTCAGCTGCATGCACTTCATTGGTGGGTGAGAAGATATGGGAAGGAAACTCCCGCTGAAGGAAACTCTTGTTGGTAAAACGCATGATGATCTTTGCAGATGGAGCTGGAGACATGGGCAATTTGCAAAACAGGAAAACTAATATAGACTCAAGATACTTTTAGTGGTCGGGCATTGATGAGATGATGCTAGTTAGTGTGACCGCTATGTCCTGTGTTTTCCATCCTTGACCACAGGCGTTTTCTCTGCCTGGTTTGTGGGGGTAGGAGAGACATGGCACTTCACATATGTGCCAAGATTAGCAGATTGACAAACCCTCACTTAAGGCTTTGGTCTTCTAGAGAATATCTGTGCATTTCCCATGTCTAACTTTGTTTTTTTTTAAGTCAATTTTCACAATATAAACTTGTTTTTCTGCAGCAGCCAACACAAAATCCTGTTTTTAATCTTGTGCACCTGTTTGAAAAGATTACTAATTTCATAAAGGATGAAAGAAAAGTGCAGGGTTAGACTTTTACCGCACTTTATCAGGACGTTCATCTTGCATAAACACAATCCTATAGAAGCCTGACCTGACATGCTCTCAGATACTCCACTCAAAATGTATGTGTGTGTTTGCCAAATGGGTGTTATTACATAGACTAAGGTTTGCCCCAAAAGGCACATTTATCCATAAAGCCTGAGAATTAGATTGATAATGGACACAGTGATACATACACTGACATGAATGGGCCTATAACCGTGATTAACCCATTGAAAATGGACCATTTGCATAACTTTCAAGTGGTCGCTGCTGCTTTTATCATCAATCAGTTGTCAAAGAGTCAAACTTTTTCACTCTAGGCGATAACTGAGCTGTGTGTACATGCACAGAAATTCACGCTACTGGGGAATATTTGTCAGGAGAGGCAAATTAACAACACTTTTTGTCTTTAACTTGGAAATTACTGCCAGTGTTTGAGCTTCAATATTTCAGATTAAAAACATTTTTTGTTTAGCATTTGGATTCTGTAGGCCTGCAAGGGGAAAAAAACTAATCTTTCAGCAGTAGAGTAAATAATTCGAGTTAATGAACTCAGCCACTTGTAGTTACCGAGGCATGAGTGATTCAAAACAGCGACTGTTTTGTTTTGGATTTTGTGGTTTGACTTTGCATGCTCGGTTTACTCACAGAAGCTCGGCGTAACAGGAATGAACAAACCTCTCCAGTCTCCGCACACATTTAAATATCTGCTTTATAAACTCTTTTGCTCTCTCACCAAATTGCACCACAGTCTGGGGCCTTGTGTCTGCATGTGTGAACCGGTGAGAGCCGAGAACAGTATGTGTGTGCCTGAACGTGTTTGGTGCGTCGGTGTGCTGGTACAGGGCTGCTCTGTGCCATGGCGTAGGCTAGAACAGGGGAGTCATGCGGACACTGCCGCACGCCCAATCTGTGCCAGTCACACAGTGACTATAACTGAGCTGCTGACCTTAGAAGCCTTGAGTTCTCACATAGCAGTTAAACCTCTTACCATGCCCCACACTCCCGTTCCCAAACCCTGTAGTGCTGTACTGCTCAGCTACCAGCGCTCGCACTCACGGCTGTGGATTAAAAAATTAGGCTGAACAGTAACTTTTCCCCCCTTCTTTTTATAAATTGAAAGAAAAGATATTTTTCTGGTGCAACTTTTTTGTGTGGGAAAAGAAAATATGCTTATTTAAAATATCAAGAGAGTACATTCGATTCGTGGGAGTAGTCGGACACAGCCTATGTGGGCTGTAAATGAGCAGAAGGGACAGCAGCGGATGATATAACATTGGGTCATATCCTGTTAAGTCACACAAGATAGCGGACTCTCCCCCCTTCACACTGTGAACAGCGGTGCTTCTAGACGTTGCACGACATCCCCACTTCGCAGAAAGGCTCATTACTCAACTAATAATGACTCGCTAAGTCCCAGGCCAGTACCACTTTGTTTTCAAAGTCGTTTTGTCATGTTACTGTACTGTGTCAGCCACAGCTTAGTTAGGAGTAGTCACAACACCCAGTGCTTTCAACCAGTGACTAATCTTATCTTAGCCTCATATATAATCGTTTACTCTTTCCCCTATTTCTGGTTTTAATGATTCGGGGAATGAACGCTGTCACTAATGGATGAAAATATCTGAGTTCAGTGCAGGATTTTTTAAACTTCTTGGAGGTGGACAATAGCCCGGAGACTCCCCGTACCAGAGAGTCATTCGACACTGATTCATGGTTTCTTCAATTATTCAAGTCGAAGCTGTGGAGCACATTGTCAGCTATAGTTAGAGTGGGCCAGAGGGAAAACACCACACACACTCACATTCCTACAACCTCTGGCATGGCCTGGGCTGTGATACACCAGATGGGATCTTGGGCAGGGTGGTCTGAAGTTCATCCAACATTTCTGAGAAAAGCACACACTTTTTTTCCCCCCCCAAAAGGAGCATTTTAAACACTGAAAAGCAGGAGGGAAAAAGTGAAAGAGAGAAAAGGAGATCAGCACTGGTGAATTTAATTTCCCACAAAAACTCAATGTTTCATTTTTTTAAGTTAATCTCAGGTGAGCACGGTAGTTTGTCTTCATGACAGCTCCCGAGACACATGTTCATGTTCATGTCTGTCATTGTCCTGTGTAGGTTACGTTCACAGGCAACGGTGGTTTTGTCTACAGGAGGCTTTGTTTTGAGCCAACAGCTGGGCGGAATGATTGGCATTCGCTTAGAGTAATTGACCAGTGGGAATAGGGGAAGTTCGGAGAAGAGGGAAAAAGAAGGAGGAGGAGGAGGGGGGTAAATTGTGATCTAGGAGACACCAGACCACACAACCTGCAAGTTCAGGCTGATGGAGAAACTGTGGCTTTTGTGCTTTTTCTGCCCGGGCGCGTTCAGCCACGACCGACTCTTGTAGGTGTTGACTTAAGGTAGTAAGTGCTCGTATGCATTTGCACATGCACAAACGCATGTAACGTTATATGGTTACCGCATACACAAACGTAGCCAGCAACTATTAGCCTTGAAGGTGATAAACAGACACCAGCTGAAAGTCGGCAAAAACACTTTTCGGGTTTCATTCTTATCTCCAAATTTGAAAAACAACACATGATTGCTTTGGTAACTTGTAGTGCTAAATTAAAAAATGTTTCAATGACTTTGTTCAGCAGTTGAAACACCAAAGAGAGCCTCATTGTAAGTTTTGGTAATATCACTTGTTTACAAAACGTGAATGTCTGCAGAAGTTGCAATAAGAGATAAGTGAAAAAACATCTAAATAGGGCAGCAACTATAGAGCCCAACCGATACTGGACTTTTGAGAGTTGAAAGAATCAATGATACATCGGCCGATAAAAACAGCTTTTTTAAGGAATGTACTGAAGGGGACATTTTACAGTTGAAAAATAACCTCAGTACTCTCTGTTGGACAAACTTTGTAATCATGACACCGTTTCCAAATGCCCTCAGACATATCTTTGGCATATCTGTACTTCAACATCTTGTTTTCTTGTGCCGATATATCTGTGATAAGCTGAAATTGTCTGATATATCATCGCGTTCGATGCTCCAGCGGTTATAATTTGTATCACCAATTAACTGTCAATTACATTTTTTTTTTAGGTGATGTTTCTAAAATGTCAGAAAATATTGAAAAATGACCCTCACAATTTCCCAGAGCCCAAGGTGACATCTTTAAATTGATTTTCTTTGTCCAAACAAGAGTTCAACGCCTAAAGATACTCGCTTTACAATGATATAAAACAGAGTATGGCAGGAAACCTTTGACATTTTTATTGTTTCGATGAATTGTTTTAGCAGCACTGCATCTAATATTTGTGAAGTTTGCTCTATTGCTTTAGCCTCCTGAGATTAATCTATAGCACATGGACTGAGTCGCCTTTGTTCACATATGGATGTGTGAGTATATGAATAACACCAGCAGTTACAAAGCTATGCGTGTTTGTACCCTATTCACAGAGGAGGCAATTCAATTAGGCCAAGAGGGATAACATGTTTGCCACTATCCAAGAGTTCAAGAATTATGCACCTCCTTGACTGTTTACATACCAAACCAGTGAAGAACGAGCGGAATTACCGGCTGAGGGTCACTTCCAGGCCGGTAACGCAAAGCCAGAGAGGGAGTGATGTTGGCGAAGTTTAGTGCTAGTCAATGATTTCCTCGAAGGATCGACTCTGAAGCTCCGCGGCGTGAAACGAAACGTTTTCACTGAACCCACCGCATTGGAAAATGTATATAAAGTGAATGTCACGGGCAATGGGAGGTGCTGACAGGTAGAGAGAAAGGACTAAACAAACTCGGGTGTTACTAAGTGAAAGACAGTGGAGGAGGCGCAGTGTGAGAGCGGGTCAGTGATGTCTGCGAGGAGGAGTGTGTAGAGGCAAGTGTGTGAATGGAAAAAGCAAAGCTGAGCAAACATCAGCAAGAATCCCACCTCACGTAGGATAATAATGAGTTTTATATGTTGGTGTTATATTCCACGTGTAATTGGTGTTGCTGTGCCAACACCTCAAACAACACCTCAAACAAAAACACCTACAGAAAATGGTCCATGATGTGAAAACACAGCGTTACATGTTCTTACTTTCTAATTCAGTGTGGCGGAGATACTGTGTATATATGTCCCTGAGCTTCACTTACTCTTTAAATATGTTTAGTGATAAGCAATTTACATTTGTTACTAAGGCAACCTTTATAAAGGGTTTATACGTTGTAACCAATGGCTTTATTAATGGTAATAGATAATTCATTAGTGCTTTATATCAGTTATTAGATGAACATATTTTGGGTTGCCAGGTTGGGAAAAGTTTTTTTTCTATTTGGTATTTATGTTGTCATAAATGTTGTTCAACTGAAAAGGTTATCTGCTTAATTGAATAATCAATCAACAGAAAATTAGTGGACAATATATAAAAAAATAAAAGATTATTCATTTCAACCATTTTTCAAGCAATAACATCCCCAAATGTGCTTTTACATTTTTTAAATTGTCAAGATTTACAGTGTCTTTTGTCTTATGCATCAGTAAATCGACTGTATTTGGGTTCTTTGGACAAAAATAAGCTGATTCAAGATGTCACCATGAGCTGTTTTCTGACATTTCTTAAACCAAACAATTAATTGATTTAATGGAGAAAATGATCTGCAGATTCATCAATGAATGAATATGATTATTTGACGCAGCCCTAAAATGTTGATAAGTTGTTGATAAATGGTGGAAGGACAGTGGTGATACGGTTCAATCAGTCAAAGGGATTTTTAACAAAATCAGTGTGGCAACTGAAAAAAAAGTTGTTGTTATTAATGGCTTACAACTGATCTATAAAGCTTTAGTAAAGCCATTAGTTACAATTTACAAACCCTTTATAGGTGGGCCATTATTAGAAAGAGGTTGTCAGAGATGACATGTGGTTGTTTTTCCAGTTTGTCCTCCTAAACGTGGTCATCGTTACATGACAAACACACTAATGATTTCCTTTTGACCAAAGATCTCAAGTTTAGATTTGTAATGAATTTTGTGACTCAGCCACTGTGCTGTTTTCCAATTCCCTTTTCCTCTAAGTGAGTTGAATGAGTTCATTCTTCAGCAAACAGCAGAGTGATATATTTTTTGCAGATCACCATATTGGAATGTGTGACCCGTTTGTGTGACAGCGGTGGTCACGGTCCTGCATCCAGTAGTAATATTATCTTTAATCCCAGCAAAGTTGAATTCAAGATGAATGATTGACATCAACTCTTGTAAAGTATATAAAAAGTAGTGCATCCGGTAATAGACAATCGATAGACAGAGGAAGTGGAATCAATGCACATCTGTGATACTATTTGACTATTTTCTTGTGGAAACATGCACAAGAGCGAGCCCCGGTCAGTAGCTTCTTCTCTGGAGACGTGAAGTTGTTTCTCCGCTCTCAAATCTCTCTCCCCTCCACACTTTGCTCCGGGCTTTCTTTAGCTAGAAATATGCCTTTGTGTAAAAAAAGCCGCAGAGACAGTAGCGCTGAGATTGGTGTCATGTCATCCTTGGCCTCCCTCCAGCGCCGCTCAGACCATCTTTTTGTCTCAGACAGGCAGACGTCACACAGACAGTTGAGGTCTGTCACTCCAGTGATCTCTTGCTTTGGCAGGCATGTGGGCTTTTGGAAGATCTGACTCTGATACGTGTTACTATGCATGCCTTACCGAGGAATGTGCACGTCATGTTGGTGGTATTGAGTAAATTAAGACCACCATTTGTTGGTGGGATCTCTTTGCTAAGCTATATATAGTACACATTTCAATGGATCTTATCTTTTAAGTTGCAGACAGTAGTAAAGTGCTTCCTGGTGTGAATTTGAAATGTATCTTGAATTCACATGCTCTTTAATTCCCCGCTGGTGTTTCAAATGGACTTAGGCAGGTACTCCACGTGGCGCCATCATTCAATCCCTGCCTGCCTGCTTGCCATAGAAATGTTGTGGAACGGTTGTCAGTCATATGTAACACACTGGGGTCAGCTGGAACTGTTTGTTTTGGCTCTTTGAATATGTTTCCTTGGCGTTGTTAGCACCGTGTATTTTAACAAAGCACGAGACAAATAAGAAGAAAATGTTATTCACAGCGAGACAGTTCCCGTGCATTGTGTAACGCCTCAAACCATACATTTTTTTACCCTCTAAGTGTGTCGGGAGAGCAATCTCTGTCAAGACGCAGCTTGCCAGGTTTCCATTTGAAAATTCATAGCTGTCAGACAAGTTAAGGAAAGGCAAACACACTTTGTAAAAAGGAAACCATTTGACCCAATCTGAAAGCAAATCCTGATGCCTCCTTTTTTGATTTGACTGCTCGGATTTTCAACCCGGGCCGTGAATGCGTCGTAAAGACAATATCGTATAGCATATGTGAACTATTAAGTCCATTGGTATGAAAGTCGGACTCGAGGGGAAACATTTCAGTCAGTTATTGGACTTATTAAAACAAATCTCTTGTTGAGGAACTCCTGTGACCTTCTGCTGGAGGCTGAAGTGAATATGAGTGGTGACAGAATCTTTTCTGAAAAACAGTAATGAAGTCAAAAATGTAAGTAATGTAGATTGGCGGTCAACACGTCTGCTCCATTAACGAAAACGGTGTGGAAATCCAACAGGTGCTCTGCACCTTTAAAACAATATTGTGAAATCATTTCTTTTTACGCTGCTTGGCTTAATCCAACCATGTGGTGGATTTACTGTGGTTATACTTCACAGTCTTATTGGACTTTTTTTAATTTGGATGGACAACAATTCATAATTGTTGATTTAATCAACCCGGTCTCATGGGAAGGCATATGAATAGTACGACATTACACGGACATTCCGCGTGTCATGAGGACGCATTTTAGGCTTCTCATGTGTCATTTGTACGCCACGCAACAAAACAACGGTAACGTCCACAGTTAGGTTTAGGCAACAAAACACTAAAATAAGTGTAGGAAAAAAGTCATGGTCATAAATAAGTAAAATACGTACAGAAACAACGTAACATATAAAACACGTGACAAACGTCACTAACATCACAAACATAACTTGCAAAACAAAACACCGGTCCTGTGTTTGTTGGACCCATCCACCTCCCCTCCCATGGTCTTTCTTGCTTTTTATTCCACGTCATTAGCTCTAACCGTAGCATTTTTATGTGGATGCGTTTGCATTGCAGTCGGTACAGATGGCGTACAAATGGCACGCCAAAAGAAAGAAAGCCGTTCTTATTGCAGACTAAATGCATTGCGCGTTATCCTGTCATTCGTATGCATTTTCGTGCGAACAGGCTGATTTAATAATACAGATTACTGTCATGGAGCGTATTTTGTTCTTGCTCACTTTTTTAAAAAATGTAACTCTTCATTAGGCGAAGGTGCCAATGCACAAAAGTGTCCTTTAAATGTCCCAAATCGGTCTGCTAAGGCACGCTGGCCAGAAGACTTGTGCTTTTGTGAGTTCTGTAAATCCATTTATTCTTCAGTTTCACTTTAAGGGTGTAAAGGAGGCCAGAAATTCCACATAATGAGCAACTACGGTGCCAATCCTGTCAGTTGGTGTGACCAAAATGGTCACAGGCTGACAGTCATGTCCCCTGTGTGTGTTTATGAAAGTAATGCTCTGCTCTCCCCATCACAACCTCAGAACGCTGGTCGTCGGTTTTGCCAGCTATGTGGCAGTCCTCGCTTTGTGTGTTTTATATACGCTTCCCTTAAATAAACTGACGAAAAGGAGTGCAAGTCTACCACATGTTCTCCATACCATGTTTAGAACTAAAGCTTGTTATATTTCAAATGGGTCGCAGCTTTAAGGTCCTGAATACTGGACTTTTGTTATGGGGTTTCTATAATGAGAGTGTAAATCCTGCTGTGTGATCATGTTTAAATCTATACGCTGCTGTGACTGACATCCCCCCCCTCAGGATATGATATAAATATTAAACCAAGTATCCGCTGGCTACTGTTTCACATGCATGCTATATGACTGTCACGTTCACTGCATGCCATTGTTTAAAATATGTCCCCATACCAGCTTGGTAGTGCCTTATTACTTCTACAAATTAAATGTGAAACTCTCAAAAGCTGCTGGTGCTGTGACTTCATTAGTGTGTGAGGTCTGAAACGGGGACAAAACAGTGTCGGGGACTTCTTATGAAAAGAAAGAACTCTGCAGAGAATTTGCTCTATACACAGACATGCCTGTGCTGGAGGTTGATCTCAATCTTCAGCAAATGTTGAATTCCCCTGAACATTAACCACCGAACAGCTGAATTCATTTGAACATTAACCAAACTTTTGAGCATTATATGCCCCAGCTGTGCTTCCCGTACTGTTTATGTAGTATATCTTTGCAACTCTTATTGTTTGTCCAGGAAGGTCAGCATCCTGCACTTTATTGGAACCTTTATCAAGATGAATCCACTCCCTCTTCCTCTCTGTGTGCAGTGTTTTAACTGAGCGTGTCTGTGATCTTTCCCTCCAGGTTGACAGGTAATGAACCGTTGTCTATCCTGCCACTGAACTCTCTACCAGAGGAGAACGTGGGCAGGGCCCACTACAAGCTGTGCGACCGGCTCAAACTGGAAAAGAAACAGCGCAGGATGTGCAGACGAGACCCGGGCGTGGCGGAGACCCTGAGAGAGGCCATCACCATGAGCGCCCTAGAATGCCAGTATCAATTCCGCTTCGAGAGGTGGAACTGCACCTTAGAGGGGCGCCACCGAGCCAACATACTAAAGAGAGGTATGGGATTTTCTTTTCTCTTCTGCTTTCGTGCTTTTTCCCTTTCCTTTATTGTCTTATATAGTTTTTTTTATGCATGTAAAAGGTCTGCAAAGTTTCAAAGCCCAAAGTCCACGCCAAAGCGAGTTCCTCTCCCCCACAGAAACACTGCTCCTGAACTGCCTGAAACGCCTTGCTTGAAGTCCTGCCCTTTCTTACGTAACATGGTGATGTCACCAAGTAACACATTTGCATAATACATGCCTGGTGGCTAGTTTGGCATGCCCTCAAACAAAGCTAGTTAGAGCGGAGTTGGAGTGGAGTCCGAAGAGTTTGGTTTCCAATCACAACAGTGGACCAGCTGACCAATCAGAGCAGACTGGACTTTTCAGACAGGCACAGAGTTTCAGACAGAGGGTGAAAAGAGTTGCTTGAGCACCGCAATGAGAAAAATAAAGCATTTTTTGAACATAAACACATGCAAACATCTTCTTGTAGAAACCCAAAATACAAGTATGAACCTGAAAATAAGCATCATAGGTCCTCTTTGACTTAAAAAACAAACCTGGCAACTCTCTGATATTGCACACCGAGGAAGGCAACTGAAACATCCGTGCATTTGACTCCCCTGTTCTTAGATGAAATATAGAATCAAAAGAGAACTCTGATAGATTTCGGTACACAAAACTGTTTCAAACTCGCCCTATTTTCCTGCCTCTCATTTGTCACTGTCCAATGTGCTTTTCCAGGATTTAAAGAGACAGCCTTCCTGTATGCCATCTCCTCGGCGGGCCTGACCCATGCGTTGGCCAAAGCTTGCAGCGCAGGACGCATGGAGCGCTGCACGTGTGACGAGGCCCCGGACCTGGAGAACCGCAAGGCGTGGCAGTGGGGAGGCTGCGGAGACAACCTCAAATACGCAAACAAGTTTGTCAAGGACTTCCTGGGCAAACGCTCCAACAAGGACCTGCGTGCACGCGTGGATATGCACAACACAAATGTGGGCATGAAGGTAAGAGTGAGAAGATGGCGATGGTATATTTACGGGGGCACCCCACTGGTTTTATGCATCAAAGTCATTTTATAAGTTGTATAATGTCTTTTGTGGCTCTGGAGGGTGCTTACTAAGAACTGAGAAAATGATTTAAAGGGGACATTAAACTGGGACGCAGTGACTCAGTGATGTTAGCTTTTAGGGAGTTAGATTACAAAAGACAAGAAGTAAATCACAATAATTTTATAGCAGTACCTTTACTCCAACTATCATCTTGATGTGTCTTTTATTAAAGTCATAATTTCAACAATTTGAAAGCAAAAAAGAAACAGACACACACACATACACACACACATGAGGCCAACCAGGACACAGTCATCCAGAAAACAGTTTGAATGGGGTCAGAGTTCATTTGGAGTCACAGACAGTATTTAAACAGAAACGTTGGCTGCTCACATGAATCAGTTGAACGGTGGGAAAACTGTGATAATATAATACAGACTGAGTTCTGTGCAATTATGTAGACAAACAGCAACATGAAGTGCCAACTCATTGCGCGCCTTATCCCGGATATACTGCACTACCATATCTTTGGTTTTGCTTTTGTAATGCTGGAGTTTAAACATTACAGCGCTGGTAAATGACTGCTGTCCAAGACAAAACACTCTGTCCAAATATACGGTTAGAGGGCCCAAAGAGGAATTTAATACGACCACAAGAGAATGACTTTGATAGAGTTATACATTTGGCAAATTACTGAAAAAATAGTGTAGAGTTTCGTGCAAACCTGGAAAAAAAAAGAAATCTAAACTGATTAAAGTAATTGCCACTGTAAATTTGGTCAAATCTTAAAGTGCTCATTAGTCAATATTTGGTTTTCTCTCCCAGATTAGATAGGCAACGACTCACATTTGTACTCTGGCACAATTCAGCAATTGTTTGTGGTGAGCAAATATGGGTTTTTCATCTTGGAAGTGTTTTTAATAGTAAAATAAAACAGAGGGAATGGTCTTAATCTGTCAAGCCAAAGCAAACTAAATGCCTGGAATCTGTTGCTTTTACTCGACTTTTCTCATATTGTAGCCGTTTTCATTTTGGTTTCAGAATGAATTATAGCAGAAGCACACTTCCCAAATGTTAGCAGACACAAAACTCTCCCAAAAGACCAATGCAGGCTCTTCCTTTTCAGCTTGGCTCTCCAAAATCTCTCAGGAGATTTCATTTGTGATAAAAGATTTACAACATTGTTTTTGCTCTTTTTTTGTGTGTGATTTGCACATGTAGTGAGGTATACCGCAGTTGTTCGGGATGAATTCCCACACGGAGGACGGAGCTGGAATGTGCTAGCCTCTGCATCCCCCCCGACATTTAAAAGCTGACCTATCAAATTTTCTTGACCTGCTGGTGTGATGAATATGCGCTTCCTGTTCCCCGATCTCTTTCACAGTCTGAGAAAAGAACTGTAGATGCTATCCAAACTCCATCTAAGACAATGTGTTATTGTCATTGATTTTTACACAGACACACACACACACACTACTTTTGCTTCGTGGTTGATGCTGAAGTGAACTTTGGCTGACTGCAATGAGGTCAAGTCGTGTAAAATAATGCGTTTGTGGCCACTTTTGCTGACGATCTCCATGTTTCACTTGCAATTATGTATGATTTCATATAGAGAGAACTTTCTTTACTGTTCTCTTTCCAACTGTTTGCATGAGCTATTCCAGCCCAGTCTCATGGCTAAGCGTGTAATGGACCCACCTGTCCACTGGAAGAAAGCGTGTCAGTGTCACATTTTGTGTCATCGAGACGTGAATATTATATGCCTGCATGTAGGTGCAGAGTTTTGTAGTGATGGTTGTCACGTTACGTTTGTCAAGCGTTGTGTAGTGACGGAAGTCTAACTTCAGAACTAGTTACGTAGTTTATAAAGTAGGCCCAACAAACAGGATTTTCAAGTTGGAGATCAGTGTTCAAGACTAGCGTTTCGTTTTGCAAGTTACGTTAGTGACGTTTGTCAAGTGTTTTATGTACTGATGTTACTTTGTTTCTGTATGTGTTTTATGTAGTTTACATACTTATTTTAAGCCCAACCATGATGTTTTCCCTTAACTTAACTAAATGTTTTTTTTGCCTAATCCTAAGTGAGTGTTTTTGTTGCCCCCTGCTGCTACTGCACGTTAATACAGGCGTGGAATATTCACGTCTCTACGAGGCAAAATGTGACACAGGACACAGGACAGGCGGGTCTATTACATGCGTGATATTGGGTGGGCTATTCTCTGGGTAATGACATAATTACCACACTAGAAGATTGGGTTGATCAACTCTGGGTTTAGAAAACACATTTACAGTAAAAGGACAAGAATAGTGCCCAGCATTACATACCATATATATATATATATATATATATATATATATATATAAAGTCTCCTCTTTCCCGAGGCTGTCTGAATGGATATTCTATTTGAAAGTGTTTCTCTTAGCAATATACTCCCCTCACTTATGAGAAGGGTTATTGAGTCGGATCAAAATGTCCTCCGTGGTTATCATAACAAAATCAATCTTCCCACCAGCTAATATTCTTTTGCTCTTTATACAAAGTGTAATATTGTTCTCCTTCTGAATTACGTTAATGATAGTTCTTCTGTTGTTTCCCCTTTTATTATGATATCAAAAAGAGCAGTGAATTTAATAGTTGTCTATGGTGTCTTTTCATTCCCTCTCAAACCGCTGCTCTCCACCCCCATCGTCTAATTGTGAGCATATTTGGGTAATTTGGCTCTTTGAAATGCTGCTTACTAAACAAAGGCTCATTACATAGCTTTCATCACATCCCTTTCATGTTTAACAATATTTCATTGTCTCTGAACTAGGTAATCAAGGCCGGAGTGGAGACCACTTGCAAATGCCACGGTGTCTCCGGCTCCTGCACCGTCCAGACCTGCTGGAGGCAGCTCCTGCCCTTCCACGAGATCGGCAAGCAGCTGAAGCAGCGCTACGAGACCTCCATTAAGGTCGGCAGCTCCACCAACGAGGCTACGGGGGAGGGAGAGATCTCCACAGGCCGGAGTCAGCAGCAACAGCAGCAACAACAGCAGCAACAGCAGCAACAGCAGCAACCACAGCCTCCGCCTGGCCTGAGCGATCCAATCCCTCGCACTATGGACTTGCTCCACATTGAGGACTCACCAAGTTTCTGTAGGCCCAGCAAGTACTCGTCGGGCACGGCGGCTCGTAAGTGCTACAAGGACAAGAACTGCGACGCTATTTGTTGCGGGCGAGGCCATAACACTCAAAGTAGGGAGGTGACCCGGCCCTGCCAGTGCCAGGTGCGCTGGTGCTGCTACGTCGAATGCAAGCAGTGCACACAGAGAGAAGAGGTCTATACCTGCAAAGGGTAAAACCGGTGACCTGTCGGGCCCCTACGATCAGCGGAGCAAGCGGAAGATGAAGAGGAGCGGTTGTTTTGTTCTCAAACAAGGTTTTGCTTCCACTGTCGGAACAGTGTTCTGCAAACAAGAGAGGAGCGAGCCGATGGAGAAGCAATAAGCACTTTGAGAGGGATTTCTGTGGGTTGGGTTTCAGAGGTCCTGTGGCCCCCCGTGTCTGGGGTCTGTGGATCAAAAAAGACCTTCTCAGACAACTGGGTCAACATCTCAAGCTTTTTTTTTTCGTTATCACACGTTTGCCTTGAAGAGAGAAGCTTTTATTTTCCTATTAAAAAAAAAAAAAAAATTGCATCTTTTCACAAGAAATCAAAATTAGCATCCAGCTAATGAGGATCAAACAAAAGGACAGTAACACCAACAGACTGCCCAAATAAGAATGGTGTGTGCGTGTGTGTGTGTGTGTTTGTCATCCTTTACATGTGTGTGTTTGTACGTGAGCATGTGATAGATAGTGAAGGGGAGGGGTGGGGGGTTCGAATGACGACTTTTATGGCGATGAAAACCATATTCAGAGACTGCTAAAAAGAAAAAAAAAAGACAGGGTGTAAGATTTACTCTACACGCACATATTTACACTCACACACATTGTGTGTTTGCATATGTATGTACATAAATTCAGTTATATTGTAATGATATTATACAAGCCACTTATCTAACTATGTTAAAACAAACCACTAACCACACAAATGTTTTGTTGTTTGTGTGCTCTCGCTCGTTTTTCTTCTTGATTCATATTGACAAGGCCCTTCGGAAAGCAGCACACTTGTGTCTGTCGTCTTGCTGTGGATAATTTATAGATCCTTTTGGGACTACTCCTTCACAGGGAGGAAAGAAAGATCTCATTTTTTTTATTTTTTTTGTTTTGGTAATAATATAATATGAAGCTGTTAGTAAGTGCATTAACAGAAAATAACTAAACCAGTCAGTTTAGGCTATTCTCGGCCTTGAGCGAACCAGTGTTCAGGGAATAACTTAAACCACTATAACTATTTGGATAAAATAGGAGAGTGCAAATACAACTAATATCCAAGTTGGAGATGACAGTGGCCTTGTTATTACAGCCAAACATCATTGCGACAGGTGATCACTTGACCAGCAAACGGTCCACGTGTGACTCAGAAATTGTGGAGCTCTGCGGAGCTTCAATCTTTTTTTTTGTTTTGTTTAATACTTCGAAGTTGTAAAGAAAACTGTGGAGAACTGGAGGAATGTAGCCCCCTACCATTTCACATCCTTCTTTCCTCTTCAGCTGCCACCATTTGATTGAGCCATATTCAACACATGTAGACACGTACAGTGGGAGCCGCGTCGGTCAGTCCAAACAGTATGGGGGCAACGGAGACGGAAATCAAACTCGACGTGTCTGCAGAGTTGCTCAAGTGAAGATAAATGCGCATAAAGTCTCGTAGCTAATATAAATATATTTTGTAAGACTAATATTTGTGTAATGTTGGGCAAATTGATGTCTAAATGCAAACATCAGCTCTCTTCATTCTGAAGTCAGTGAAATTGTCATAATACATGAGTTAATTTGCTTTTTCATGGTGTTGCTTGGCACAAAGTGACACAGTTGACACAATGCAGCACACTGCCATGCAACTACAGTGACAGTTTAAAGGAATAGTTTGACGTTTTGGGAGATATTCACTTTCTTGCCGAGAGTTCGATGATTGATAGGCTACCGCTCTCATGTTTAAAACTACAGTTAGCCAGTTAGCGTAGTTTAGCATAAAGACTGGAAATACGAGATATATAGCTATATAGCTTTGCCCGTTCGCACAAAAAGGCGAATGAATGACGTGAATGAAAGCCTTAGGAGGTAGATGGGTTCAACAAACAAACAACTTTTAACCAAGAGACCGATGTTTTGTTTGTAAGTTATGTAAGTGATGTTTACCATGTATTTTTTGGTGGCTTGTTTTCCGTGCTTACGTTACGTTGTTTCCGTTCCGTTTACTAAGTTTACGTACTTATTTTAACCCCAACCATGATGTTTTCCTATACCTAACTAAGTGGTTTTGTCGCTTCAACCTAACTGCGGACATTATCATAGATTTGTTGCGTGGCCTACAAATGACATCGCCAAAAGTGGTGTACAAATCACATGCAAAAGCCTAAGATGCGTTCTTATGACACATGGAAGTCAGGCTAGCTGTTTCCCCTGTTTCCAGTCTTTATGCTAAGCTAAGCTAACTGGCTGTAGTTTCATGTTCACCCAACAGACATGAGAGCGACATTGATCTTCTCATCCAACTATCAGCAAGAAAGCAAATAAGCGCATTTCCCAAACTATTGCTTTAAGACATAACCATGAAATCAAAGGTCTAACTTCATGAGAAAATGCCTCTGAACACACAAACAATGCAGACAATAATATTTCATCGTATTCTCAGCTTCTGGGAACATTATGTTATATACTATAAGATATACCTTGTTTTAGATGGGTGTGAATTAACTACTGAGTGAGGGACCCAGCTTTGTATTATAGCGCCATTCACGCACTGAAGCCCAAAAGCCCTTTAAAGTATTTTAAGATCTGTATTTATGGATACAGTGCAGTGCAGATTTTTTTTTCTTTTTAATTGTAAATAGCAAAGGTTTCTTCTCCTGTGGTATAGAGACAAAAGTGAGGCACATGTTCAACTCTCACAAGCAACTGAAACAGAAATTGGTAGCAATAAGAGACGGCTGAGACGTTTGTGGAAACAGCACGCAGCTGCTGTAACAAGACGGTCACAGATTGTTATCAGCGATGCAGCACCATGCCAAACATCCTTAAAAGTGGCTTTTACCTTTAACAGATGGTTTAGTCTTTAAAGATGGTTATCACAATGTTTGACATTAAAGCACCGTCCTCGACAGCTGCTTTAGGACGACGGCATTGCATGGGTTATTTGTCCTGAAGAGATGAATTCCAAGCATTTTGATATGAGAAGGCACGCCAAATAAAGACTGGTCAAAACATATACATAGAACTTTGCACGCTACATGGAAACCATAATAGCTATGCTGAGACCTGAGCATAAATGCCTGCTTCCCACAGCTTTCGGTGTGTGCGATCTCCACACACACACACACACACACTCCTCGGCGCAAACACACTGAGGTTCTCTACTATTGAGATTCAAAACAGGCATGACAGGAATACCGAATGCACACCGAGTTTGTTTATAGATTGTACATAGGCTTACAAATTTGTCACAAGAAAGAGGAGCATGATGCAGCAGCCAGACGGTTTTAAGACGTCACAGTCGTCCGTATTCAGAAATCCAAAACTCTGCACTGTTTAGTCGTCAGTGGATCATGTACAAAATTCTGTTTTGTAGAAAAAAAAAATAAAAGATAAATTATTTTTAAATATATTATGAGCATGTGTTTAGTGTAAATAACGTCAAAGTTTAAATTGATTTTATATCCTGTATTTTTTACTCTGTTTTTCTTTTGGGTGTTTGTTCCTTTTTTGGGGTGGAGGCTTCGAGAAGCAGTGTATACTTTAAACATATTTCATGTCATATCTCATCGTTCACTGTTATCTAAGCACTAACAAATCCTAACAAATTTAGAATCAACTCACCTTTAGCTGTCTTTTATTCATGCGCACGTTCATGACACACTTTTTGAGAGTATTCAAACAAAATCACAGTCATCAACAATATATTTTTATAGGATTTGATCTGTTTGTATAATTGACTATTTTTGTGAAAGACTTTGTAATGTTGGTTATCACCATGCGATGCGGTATAAACTCATGATTGCATCAGCGTAGACGAGTTTATACCGTTGGATCACTTTACATGTACATGTACTTTTTGTTAGGATTTGTGCTGTGCTTGTAAAACAAAGATAAAAAAAACAACACATCAACCATGTATTGCCCTTTGTGATGATACTACACCAGCAAAGCGTTGTCCATGTTCACTTATTCATGTCTTATGGGAACCCTAAATTATTTTCCTCTACCTCATGTGTATAGCTTGTAGGTATAAACAGATCACAAATGACTGGTAAGAATGTATTTAAGTTATTTAACATCTTTGTATAACAAAGGCGAAAAAAATCTGAAATAATAAATGAATTTTTAAATTATTTCACCTGTGTTTTCATTCTTTAGTGGCGCTTTGAGCATTTACTTTAAAGGGGAACTACGCACATTTAAAAAAATGTGTGATGTCATCAAGTATAAATATGTCTATGCTCCATAGATAATGAATGGGGAGAGATGTTCTAGGTGACACTGAGAGCACCCAAGGAGATGGTCTGAGTGTATGGGAACATTTTCTGTTTCACAACCGAGAACACTACAACAGAATAAAGCTCATTTGGGTATAACAAACAACAACATAAAATCAGTCTCCCATTCATTGTCTATGGAGCAGCTCCAGACTTTATACCCTGTGACATCACAAGTTTGAGACTTACTTCTCTGGTTTCTGGCTTTAAGAGAAAGTAGCTCACAAATATTGATTGAACTTTCCATGGAAGCAACATATTGGAATTCTTTATTTATTTAGGTGGTGTTCCCCTTTAATCAGTTGATTACTATAAAGTAATTCATATGATAATCCTGAAATAATAGTATTTTATTAGTGATTTTAAAATGGTTTGGAAAAGGTACATTTAGTTGATTAACAAAAATCTATATTTGACAAAAATTATTTTTAAATTAAGTTGTCATCAAACTGCACCCAAGTTTAATGTTTTGCTACTTTCGTCAGTTCTTTATCTTTATAAATGCAATACCATTAGGCTTTGGACTCTTAATCAGACAATGATACAAATTTTAAATTCTTTGGCTCTAGGATTTGTGATGAAGTTAAAAAAATAACTTTCTGACAGTTTGCGTGACGCGTATATAGACTTATTATTTTATTCTTGGTCATTGGTGCTTTTTATTTATAGTTATATAATATGATATCTATATGTACACCTATTTAATAGGAGTCTTGTCTATTATTCCCTTTTATTTGTCTATCTTTGTTGTCCTTGTTCTCGGTTGTTATTTCTATTTCTGTGTGAGTAGATGAAAAGAGAGAGATGCAAGTCAAATTCCTTGTATGTGCACACATACTTGGCCAATAAAGGTGATTCTGATTCCTTAATAGACTAAATTATCGATAATTCTCGAGGTGCAGCCCTGCTGTATACAGCATACTGGCAACAACTCACCGGCTTTAACAAATACATTCACAGTATCACACTGGAGGATCATCACTCTCAACTCAAGGTTAACTTACTGACTTGTTGTGGAGCTTTCGATTGTATCACATGGTCCTCTTAAGCAGGTTTAGTTTGCCCAGTTGTCATGGAAACATATGTATTGTTCCGATGATTCATGTTGACTTAAAAGTGATATAGTCGAAAGCTCCTGAACAAGCAAGTTGACTTTGAGTTGAGAGTTTTGTCTAAAACTTAAAATGAAACGAAATACGAACTTTTGTGGACTGGTTATCATTTCATATTTTCTGCAAAAACAAAAACCTCCAATAAAAACACTGTCACTCAGGGGTTTTCCCCCTTTGCTAGAGCAGCAAATGGGATGGGAAGGCAATGGGAAGTGACCTGTTCAAATCCCCGGACTGGCTGGGAAAATGTCTGCGGCCCACCTTTTGATAGCAGAATAGTGACCACAGCAAAAAAAGGTCTACCTTCTCTATAATCAGACGTCATTGTTGAGGTTAAGTGTTTATGGGAATCTGATACAGACGTTGTTGGATTTTCACAGTTTCATGCAGGATCACCCTCACTTTGCTATGACATTTTATATTGATTTAGTGTAAACTGATTATCAAGGCCTCTGTCATATTACACTGCACAGTGATGTTTTTACCTCAATGTCAAACAAAGTTACTATGAAAGTCATTAGTGCAGGATATAAACATTTCTGTTTTGGGTTTACAGTGTTCGGACGTACGTATGTGCCGGAGAATTACCCTGCTGAACTGATATTATTTCAACAGGCTCTATTCCCTCAGCAGATGAATGGAGATTTCAGGGAGTTTTCTCTCTCAACAATCTTGCGGCCTCATCATACAAACCCTGAAGCTCGACTAATCCAGGAGAGAAGGGGCTTTGTGATCCCAGGCTGTGAATAGGAACCTCGCGTCCGGTTGCGAAAACAACACACAATTACGGAGTGTATCTGTCCTAATACCTAAAACATCAGTGGAAAAGCCCTTGATATCCCTGACACGTGTACCTAAATTAGCAGTGCAGGAGTAGCACCCTCTCGGTGTTAGCTATTCCTCCCCTGGGTCCTAGCTGCTTTGCTCTGAGAAACTGAGAGGCTTTAATGTACCCCGCTCGCTGGACTCCTCCTAACTTCCTGCCCTGTACCAGGCTCTAATACGAGCTGTAACTTTGCGGTGCGCAGTAATCCGACAACGTTTTGACAGCTGTTCCCATGAAGGAAGTGGGTGCAACTAAAGCACATACTGAAAAAAAGGTAGAAAAAAAAAAATCAAGCAAACTTGGCCCCCCCACCTTCTCCTGACTACCTCTCATTCCCACTCTCATCATCCTCCTGGTCTGCTCGGACATGCACAGTGTGGCTGTCAGGCAGAGAGAGTGGATAGTGAGATAATTCTTGAACTGCTGAAAGTGGCAGAGGATTTGTTATTCCAGCATCACCCCACTGCACAGGATGTATGTGTGCTGCCTCGTGGAGGATTTGCTGAGGAGTGTTGATTGTGGTCTAGTTGTGTTGGATCATGTAACTGGATGTGGACTTCATGGCATTAAATGCATAGCTTAAATATGAAGAGTCAGTGACAGAGAAACTAGTGGCAAAAAAGACAATAGAACAGGCCGTTACAAGGAATAGTTCAGCATTTTGGGAGATACGCTTGTTCGCTTTCTTGCCAAGAGTTAGATGATAAGATTGATACCACTCTCATGTCGGTACAGGATGGATGAAAATGAATGAAAATGCACTGCATTTGGTTTGTCTGCCAGAAGCTCTGTCATAAATTGGCATTTTAGCCAGTTTTTGAAGCCACAAAAAACAATATGTTTTAAAAAGGTAAACAATTGTAGTCATCAGATGTCTGGATAAGCTTCAAGTTGGCTGGATGTGGACCATAGACTGTATATAAAAAGTGGGCGTAGTCACTGTGACGTCACCCATTGGTTTGTGGACTGCTGCTTTGAAGCTTCGAGTTTGGCCATCGCCATCTTGGTTTTTTGGAGGCAGAAGTGACACGAGTGGGTGGAGCTAAGTACAACCGAACGCTGAATAAGACATTTTTTGGTGATCTAAAGGTTACAATTAACTTTCACTAACTGAGAACACACTGTGAAAGGGTTAAAGTTGTAAGACAAAAACACGAACAACTCCCAGACTGGACAAAGCTGCGGTAGCGACCTATCAATCACAAGGTAGCCACGCCCTAAAGCATACCCTGCTTTATTGTCTATTTGACTGTAAATGGGACCATAATTTACTAAATGAACATCACGCTGTATTGAAGAAGACTTGAAACTAGCGATTGAGACCATAACCTCATGTTTACAATGTTTACTGAGGTAATAAATCAAGTGAGAAGTAGGGTCATTTTCTCATAGACTTCTATACAATCAGACTTCTTTTTGCAACCAGAGGAGTCGCCCCCTGCTGGTTATTGGAAAGAATGGAAGTTTAAGGCACTTCAGCATTGGCTTCACTTTTTAGAAACAGAGGTTGCCCATTGATGTGGACTGCCTCGACTGCTGCTGGCAATGCTAGGTTTGTTTTTAGCCTGGTGGCTAGACTAGCTTTATTGTGGATCTAAGTTTTTAGCACTTTCATAGTCTTTTACGGATTGCAAGCGTGATGACTGAGTGTGGATCTGAGTGTCAAACATGCCACCTTAACATTTCAGGCCAAGAAATGAATCCGGCACCACCTAACCAAAACTAAATGTTGCTAAAGTCTGATCGGTGCACAGAAATACGTGACATCACCATTTCCTGACTGAGCCCATCCCACTTCAAACCAGTGAGAGGAGCAAAAAGAAAAACATAAATTACAGAAATCTCTCATGTGAAATGACCAAAACTGTTTGAACTTTGGCTGACAATGTTGTGTTCATGTAGGATCCCATTGCCTCTAGTAAGCAACAGAATTAATGCCAGTTACATGGTGATATCTAAAGGTTGCTAATATTGGTCAATATTAGCCACACTACAAGCTACTGGTTATACCAGACCATGTAAGACTGTAGCAGCAAAGCCCCTTGGTTGTGAATTCAAACCTTTCATGAAGAATAATGTATCATTTTCTTCCTTCAACAGTGACATAATCTCACTTTAATTCAGTGTTGAGTACTTGAAACAATGAGATTTCAACAAAAATGCAAGACTTGAGGATAATTAATGAGAATCCAAGCATTCGCTCCTCAAAGACAGACTCACTGGGTGAAACATATGTGCCGAGCACTATGAAAACACCTTAGCTCATGCCGCAGGTCTGTGGAACTCACAGATTTATGATTTTTTTTTCAGCGTATTGGGAAAAAGCGAGTTCCTCTCTGGAAAGTGTGATAGGGGTCTGAAGGGTATGTGCCTTCCTCGCCTCCTTCCTGCGCCCTGCCCAATAGCTTACCCTGTTTATAACTGTTTTTGATTGTTGTTAAGTACCTGTCAAAGCTCCTGCTTGTCCCTCGCGCCTGGAAAAACATGTGAGCTCAGCATCTCTCAAAACAGGAGCGAATTAAGAAAATGCAGTGCATTGAGGAAAAATACTTAGTGTACTGTATATATCTGGCGGTGGGAATCTGCTTTTCAAACAAGGATGACTTTGTTTGAATCGGCATGTCAGTCAAGTTGAGTGAAAAGTTTTATGGTGCCGTTAGTGACACAGAGACACATTTCGTTTATATACTCCTCGGGTAACAGCAACATTAACTCAATAATCATTTCAGTTAAGATCGCAGGACAGGCTACTCAAATGATTAAACGCCAGGAAGAGCATTCAAGTGTAATATATCATGACTATGTCTTGTGATGCATGCACTGTGAAAACTATCAGTGATTTTTTACTGGAAATGAACTGCTGAGATCTCTGCACTTTTTTTTACTCGACTAGGGAGACAGCTCATTGACCGTGGCCTCCCCATAAGATGCGATGGATAATGATGATAGCTGGCTCAGGAGCTTGTCAACACCTGCTCACAATCATAAAAATGTCAGCTTCGCATGACAAAGCTCATTTATCAAATAGCCCTCCTTCTGTTATAATACGCTGCACTCCTACCCATGTCCAAATGAAGAATTCAATACAGCCCATAAATCGTACAAAATCTGAGTGGACCTGAGTTCTCCTTCTGGAAAAATAGAATAATAAACAAACAAATTATTCTATAAATAATAATGGAGCATGTGTTTCTTTCATTGGCGTACATGCTCGGACAGGGGGAAAGCCCCAGAGACCCCATAGCTAGGGGGATGGGATAAACATAGATCTGTGTAGACGCCGGAGTTTTTTGGCACGCCTGCTGCACTTGCAATTGCACCAGGAGAGTTGGAGTGCTTGCCAGGAGAGGTGCAGGGTTAGAAACATTTTATTCTTGAGGAAATTCCTCCTATTACTCCATTATTCATCCGAATCTCCGAGGAGATGGATGCTCTAACTGCTCTAGCAGAGACCGTTCGGGAGAGAACAGTTCATCACAGTAGATCTCCTAGACAAGAGAGTGTTTTGATGTATCACCAGTAGGATGTATGCGATGGACATATACTCCTCAGTCCATCAATTTACTTGGACAGTAAGTACTTTGGAGAGCGCTGAATGGATATTCAATAGCATAACTACACAGCATTAAATGTCAGAGTAGAACAGCCATTTACAATTGTGAAGGAGATATTTTCTTCAACCAGGTCAGCACCTGTTTTGTGCATCAGGGATGTATGAAATATTAACTACTGGGACAAATTGTGGGTTTTGTTTTCTCCCAAAATGTTGATGTTATATAAGCACATAAGGGAAAGTTGTACAACGGTGAATTGAGGAGGACCTGGAAGTTTCTATCAGCAGCTGCGCTGACCTACGACCACTCGTTTGTGTCTGTGTGTGGGGTGACGGTGGGGGAAATTAGTTGTAGTTGTGGTGACTGTGTGTTGGTGGGAGGGGGGTTACAATGGGAGGCTGATGAAAGCGAGGGGGTTTACAGAGATGGGCCATGAAGCTGCTGTCCAGCTCATGCTTCAATTGTGCAGTAAAGATTCCCCAGCTGTCCTACGGATTAGCCCGTGTGCTTATGTGATTAGGATACATGGCACCGCGGCTAGACCAGGCGCCTCTGACCCAGAGAATGTAGAATGAGATGGGATGGGAGGAAAAAGGATGGACGGGTGATGCTGCGGAGGCCACAGACACTGAGCACCCAACATAAGACCTGCATGGGTGTTGAGTGCACGAGAGCCTGTTGCTTATTGTAGGTATCAAAGGTTGGAGAATGTTTTGTGACATAAGAAAGATTCATCCTCAAAAACATGTTAAATATTCCTAAAGCTGGATCTATACATGTGAGTCAATGTACAGTGGCCCCGATGTCGATGGCTGTAGTTCCACATCAAATTTTAATCTCGCAGACATACGTGAAATGACAACGACCTCCTAACAGCGCATTACGTGGTACCAAAGAAACAATTCAACGTAAGGTTTAGGCAACAAAACTATGGTTATGTTTATGACAGAAAATATCATAGTTTGGGTTAAAATAATGTCACGTAATCTCTTTCATAGCCCACGTAAGTTTAAATAACTCAACGCTGACTTTTGGTATCACACAGGACATGAACACAACACTCCTGGTTGAAAGTCTCGTGTTTGACCCATCAATTCATCCACCCCAACCTCCTCCCTATGTGGACTTTGATCAAAATGTATTTCTGTTGAACCTGAGAATTCGTGTGCCCAGGATCCTAATTGATTTCCTATCGGCATTGTTTCCAGGGTACTTTTACTTAAGAGATCATGGTCTTTTCCCGTGTTTCTGTGAGATCAGACTGAATTTTGCCCATCGATAACACAGCTGCAACACAAGATGAATGCTTATCAGATCATTTTTATAATCCTAAGGCATCAGTCACACCAAATCAGGCGTTGAGACGAAAACACCAGTCCTCCCATTCATTTGAATGTGGGTAGTGCGTTTAACCTGTGGTGGTGGAGACTACAGGGGGTGCCGAAAAACAAAAATGCAACAGCTTGCAGTGAAAAGTTGAAACAGAAACAACTTTTGGAGAAATGCAACCCACGTCTCGCTGTGGTGGCCAATCCCGTAACCGGTGATCCAGAGCTGTACAACCCAGCCATGAGGGAACAAAAGTCGTTAATCGCTGTGCTGTCGCTCGGTGTTAATGGTCCATGTAACCATATAACACTGCCGCACAACCCTACGCTATATCACCGCAATGTCTGATAAAAGGTTCAGCCACTTTGTGACATTGGGTGCATAGGTTTGCCTTGCGAATGTTACCAAACAGGAGCATTCACTTAAGAGTTCTTGTTATTTCGATCACTTTGTGGTAGAGAGCGACTATTTTTTTAATGACAAAGGCAAAATTGAGCATGGCTCACATACCCCCGCTCACTGCTTGACCCCTACTAAAGTGGGGCCAAAGGTTTTGCCCTTTTGATAAAATTTTAAAAATGTTGGGCACCCTGGACTTCTAACCCCCAAAAGGTACAACTAGACCACACTGTCAACCATCATACCAAATTTGAAGTTCCTAAGTTCAATAGTTTCCAAGTTTTGCTCCAGAAACAAAAGTGTGACAGCGAACGGACGGAAGGACGGACAAACGGAGCGCTATAAACCGCTGGATCACAAAGTACATTTAGTGTTAACATACTTTATGTTTTCTTCCCCATTAACCATCTCCACCATCATCTGAAACATGCAGACAAAAAATGATTCATAAGCTTTATTTCATGGGACTGTTATTTCCAAGGAAATTTGGAAAGAATTGTAATTTGGGACTACAGAGTAAAATAGAGACAATTGTGTTCAATTTGTAAACTTCTAATTAATTTATTACAATTGGAGTCTTTACCTCAGAGCACAGCAGGGCAGCAAGAATGGGAAATTTGTCAACAGCAAACCTACAATCCACCACAATTTCCAAAAATGATATGCATCTTCATTTGGTAGGAAATGATTAAGGTATTACAGATACGTGGAATTAAGCAGTTCTTGTGGTTTCTCCACGCACACTGTAGCCCGGACGAAGTGCAATTTTTGAGAAGGTGCGCGTTAGCTCTGATGTACCTACAGCGCCTACACATGTAGCCAGTGAAGGTAATCTGTAACCCCTCAATGCACAATTATAAAATCGGCTTAAGCCACATGTTGCATTCTTGGAATCCCATTGGACATTCATTAAAGCATTTGGTGCGGCATGATCTACGCTGATCGTAAAACTTGCCTAAAGTAAATAAAAGCTCATACATGTACTAAAGGAACATATGCACATTGGACAACATAGGAAACCTTTGAAATATGGGAAACATTGATGCTAACACAGGAAGAGGCAATGCTTTTCCTCCTGCATCCTCTTACTAAAATGTGTTCATGTTGGCTTGGGTGAGCTCAGAATGACTGACATGTGGAATGACAAACAGTGTGACAACATGGTGTGTGCCTCGAGCCCTGCACAGCTGCACATTGCCCGCTTGACTGTACCAGACGCTATGGCACTGGTTCAACAGTAACGCTGACCTCATGGGTCACAACCAGCACTGCCTGCTAACTGGAGGCAGTGAAACCATCGCTTTTGGCCATAAATTAAGACAGTGTAACACAAATAGGCTAAAGTCGTAAGGCACACGGAAAGGCAAGTCATTCATTCACTCGCCACTTCTACCGTTGCAACACCAACGACAAATTTGGTGTGGGAATATGAGCTCAGGAGATAGTAATCCCGTCTACAAATGCAGGATAGTTTGCTTTAGCTGGATTCCCACCCTTGCTGTTTTTGTTATGAGCATTTGCCAACTAAATGGAATCCCAAAGGATGGTGGTGTTTCGTTTAACAGAGAGGTACTTGAGGATCTGTCACCACGATCTCAACAAGTGTGGCTGGCTGCTTCAATAGGAGCCTCTCATAAGGACAGAAGAAAGGAAAGACCACATTGTCGGTGGGGGGGCGGGTCTCCATTTTGTGTGAATTTGGTCATTTGTTGGCCGAGGTCAGCTCCTGAAGATTAGTGTTGGTGGTGGTGTGTGTGGTGGGGTTGGGCTAAATTGTTAATCCATTGATTTAGCTGGAGTTAACACGCTGGCCAGGGTCCAGCAGAGACTTAAGTCACAATTGGAGTGGAGCAGATATATTGAGAGGAGATGGTGGGAAAGTTGAAATGCTGCTTTTCTTTGACAAAAAGGGGAATTTGAAGAGGAAATTGAAGCAAGAGTCTGCGGTAGGTTTGTCAAAAAGCCCTTAACTACTGTCTACTCTACTCTTTGTGATTTGCTTTTGCTAATATTTTGAGATTGTAAAACATAAAAAAAATACACAGGAACCTTTGACACGCACAAGCTGAATTATTGAAAAGACAAACACCACAATCAAGCCCAAAAATCTTAAATAAATATTTCCCTTTGTAGCACACTGACAGAACAGTATTTCCTTGGCAATGTAAACACGAGAAACATTGTCATCGTGCGTGAAAACAGTGATGAATTATTTCATTTAAAAGATAATAGAACAAGGCGCGCATTGTCGAACATGTTGACCTGTAGACGGATTCAGAGATTCTTGGAACATGTTAAAACAGGACAGTGAAAGCGCAACCGTCCAGGACAAAGAAACATTCCTTGTGTCAGTGATACCTGTGTTTTTTCACGTCCATGTTTTCAATTATGTTCGCAGGCTTGTTGAGAGAGACAAGCAAGATTACCGTGGAAAAAAAACACTCATCATGCTAGACAGCTATTTACGGAGCTGCTGTAGTCTCGCAGGAATGGTCCTCCACCTTGACTTATTGAATTATGGAGAAGCTGTCGACAGGTTGAGCAACTGTCTCCTTCTCCCTGTGTTTCCTTACATTCACTCTACTCAACACGGCGCTGCAGCTGTCAGTGTCTGCTCCATTCCTTGACTGCAGCCAGACAGGGTGGATGAGTGCACCTTGCAGGCTCAGATCTCAGTGACCTCAGGTCGTTATCATTCACCATGCTCCTCAAAACACCAGTCAAATTTCAGCCCGGTACTCCCAGGCATTAGGTCCATATTGGACGATTCCGTATCTACCAATTTACATCCAATGTCAACATTCAATTCACAAAGTAGTGGACTTTTTTCTGTAGCAAACCACAAAGTTTAGGGTGTTGAGGTCAGTGTGGTGGATGGGCGTGTAGTACATCAGACTTTAATGCAGGAGACTAGAGGACACAAACCTAGAATTAATGGTTGCCTTTTTATTAACCGTAACCACCATCTTTCTCTGACCCCAACAATACTGGAGTTGCCAGATACAAGGGAGAGATTTCCAAAACAGTCAGTGAGCGTGACCTGGGGTTTTGCACAAATGTCAATTATTGATGTACTTGTCTGGTGATAGGGTTCATAAATTCACATGCTTCTGATATGATTGATGCCTCAGTTCAACAAGAATTCTGCTCTGCTGCTCCACCACATTGAAACTGGAGCAGGAGTGCGTGGATGAGCTTCTGTCAGCTTCTCTCTTTGTTCAGAGTTTCTTTTTTTACCATGATCAGTGGTAGCCTTATGTCACACCACTTGGGCTGCAACTAATTATTGTTTTCATCATAATTTGATCAATTGATTATATTCCAACAAATCAATTCATCATTTAAAGTGTGACAGAAAAAAAGTGATAAAGGCCGATCAGAACTTCCCAGAGCCCAATGTGACAGCTTCAGATGCAGCTTGTTTTGTCTAACCAAAAGTCCAAAATGTAATTGCTCGGAAAAACAGCATGCTTGAACTCAAAGGTTCCTGTTTACTGAAGTTGAAACGCAGGCAGGAGTCATAAGAGGCAGAATCAAGCAAGCAAAACAAAGGCTGCCAGAGCAGATGCAAACAGCGCTTGAGTGGAGATGGGCTGGTATATTTAGGCTGCAAGGCTGATTAGGTAAATGGGAAGCAGGTGAGTGTGTGGGCGGGTAAGGTCAGGTGATGGGAATGGCAGGTGAAGGGGTTACTGCAGGGCAGGAGAGAGACACAGAGCAGACAACAGAGTGAACACTTGGAGCTGGCCAGAGTTGTGCCGAAACATTCAATTTACAATGATAAAAATACAGAAAAAGATGCAAATATATACATTTGAGAAGTAGGAATTAGTAAATATTTAGCTGAAACAATGATTTATTAAAATTTTGATCCTCTAGACCGGCCTGATCTCAGAAAAATACGAAAAATTACTGCAACCTCTTAACAGTGTTAAGATTACGTGCTGCCACCACAGGAACAATGCCAATGAAATGTCAACTAGGATTTTTTGTCATGACGGGCACATGAATTCCATGGTCCAAAGGGTCAAACACTGGACTTGCACCCAGGCGTCTGGTGTTTGTGTCCCGTGTGAAATCAAAAGTCAACGTCAAGTCAACGAAAGACATTTTTAGGCGACCAAAATGTTACAATTAACTTTCATGAACTGAAAACACACTGTGAAAGGGTTAAAGTTGTAAGATGAAAACCCATACAACTCCCAGACCGGACAATGCTGTGGTAGCGACCTGTCAATCACAAGGTAGCCACGCCCTAAAGCACACCCTGCTTTATGGTCTGTTTGACTCTAAATGGGACCATAATTTACGAAATGAACATCATACATGCTGTATTGAAGA